>CM075815.1:5566381-5633673 GCA_037975025.1 Excoecaria agallocha
AAGTCCATAAGCACCCATGACATTGATCTCTGGTTAATAAAAGGACACCTATTTATCACTCTACTAACCTCCAAGTTCGAAGCTAAATCTAATTTAATTGATATCTTATGAACAAGTTCAGAAAATATCGATTTACTCCTGACCTTCAAGATCTTGCTGAAGGACTTGAAGTATCATAATGGTAACCAGCTATGTCCCATATTGATTGTCCTCCAGTATGAATTATAAATGTTGCTGGAATCAACATTCTCTAATTCCTACATTATATGTTAATACTTAAAAATTAATGCTTCAATTTACTATTTTGTTCATAAATAATTAATTATGTTTAAATTTTTAACTCATTAATAAAATTCTTCATTATATATATATATATATCTATTTTTTTATATAACTATTCGTCCACTAAATTTAATTTATTCAAATTTATTTAACTAATTGCCCAAATTAAAATTTTAGTATGCTTGTTAGATCTTGCAATTTATGTAATTTGACTAAAATCAAACAATTTACATGTTAATTTGCTTTCATATATTCCTAAAAATTTAAAAATGACAAAATAAAGTAAATAATATAAATAAATTCAAATCACTAATTGCTTTACATTTTTTTTTCATAATAAAGCATAAAATAACATATAAAAATTAATGACCATAATTTCAACTACAACTCTTTTTAAAATTAAACAAAATAAACTAACAATTACTTACCTTTAAAAATATTGACAAAAATATAATCCACCCTTTGTAGCACCTATAATATCAACAATGAAATTAAATTAATGTTATTAATAAATTTAGTAAAAAAATTGCTATTAATAAAATTAATTTAAAATTTATTCACATGAAATTACCTCTATTTTATTTTTCAGTAAAATCTTCTATAATAACTTCAACAATAATTTTTTCTATAACTGTAATTGGGAAAATTTGATTGTTAAATGATAAATGAAGACTATGAAAAAATAGAGAGCAAATGAGGAAGGAAATAATAATGTGCCATAAAGGGTTAGAATGAGAAAATGAGGTTGTATGTTATTTGGGAAATTTTAAATTTAAAATTAAAAAATTAATCATAGATTTTCATGTTTGTTACAGGGCACGAGAATTACTATGTGTTTTACAGAGTACAGTATTCCCGTGTTACTGAAGTATCTTCATATAAAAAAATTTAATGAAAAATAGCAAGCCGCAACGTGTCAGACACCATACAGAAAACGGCACACTCACCTACCTTTTTCAGCACATAGGTCCCACCCTTTGACTGGTTTGAGCACCTCTGTCCTCACCTCCATACGATATTGTTTCTTCTTGTTAGAAAACGGCATAATGAAGTGCCTTTTTTACACCAAATTTCCTTCTCTTACTATGGATCCCGCCTGTCAGAAAACAGCATCCATGGGTACCGTTTTTTAATACCCAAAAACCTAATTTCTTTTCCTATTGCACTAATTTCCTAAATTTTTTAAAATTCATGCTAAACAAAAAAACCCCGGATTTTTATGATTGAAGTGTTAAAATTTTGTTGAATGAAAATTTATCAAAACTTTACCCTTTTTAGGGCACAGAAATATTAAAAACCGCAGACTTCAACTTCAAGTAAGATACAAAATAGTAAAATATTTGTTACCCTCAGAAGTAAAGTTTTATATATATATAAAAGGCTTGGTAACTTAACATGCACGTGAGTTTGACGTAATGAAGTGGTAACTTTTCTTTCAAAACTGTTATTATTAATTTGATTATTTCCGTTATAAAAAAAAATAGATAAAGGAAGAACTGAGCTAAAAATCATAGCAAGCTACATATAAAAGGGTAAAAAACAAAGTTACCCTAAAAGGTAAAAACAATATTTTAATTTAGGTAAATTAACATGCATGTGAGCTAGGTGGACATAAAGAAATTAGAGTAGACTGCTTTCACTTCATTATTTTTCTTAATAATAATAAGATTCCACAAAGCAACATAATTCAATGTATAATAAAATATAGATTTTTTGTGATTAGTGCCCAAAGATGCACCTAATTTTGGATCGCCCAACATTGCCTCATTTTCCTTCCTCCAAAAGTAACTGCGCAAAATAATAAATAAATATTATACAGTACAATCAATAGATGGCCATAAATCAACACACGTCCAACATAAATAATTTTATATTTCTTCATTATAATATACTTCCAAAATAAAAATAAAATAAAATGTACCAAAAACTATCAATAAAGAATCAAGTGCATGATACATAATCATACAGAATATACTCAATAAAAAGAAAAAAAAATATTTATAATAATAGCATGTGATCTTAGGATTCTCAATAATGCATCAGCAATCCCCAAATTTAAACCCATATCATCATAAAGCTGAACATTCCTCTTCATCAACATTGCTATAGGCTAGCTGAAGAAGAAATTGTTGTGAGTATTCAAAATTTACTATTCCGACTAATTTGAATTTACTGTAAATTCACAAGAAATATCAAAATCCTCTTTCTATATATTTTCAAACATTATATACCCAAAATTCGATTGCGACACATCTATTATTAATATATTAAAATGCATAAAATTTCCATATCTAAAAGATTTTTTTTCCCTTCTGTCTTCCAACAAGTTCTTGAGGATTGATGACTGACTAAAATGCCTTAAAAGTTGCAATATAAAGCTGAATTAATTACCTTAATTTAATTAATGTAAATACAGGTTAAACCCATATCTGTATTCAGTAAGAAGAGGTACATGTATAACTGTAAAGTTATCACAACAGGAATCTCAACAGTAAGCTCAAAGCCAGTTCATGCAATTAGTACAATCTGGCCTTAACCTTAATATTTTCAGTACTAATTAATTAATTCCATACTTTTTCGGCCAAAAACATTTACCTTTTCTTTAATAAAAAAAGACTATATTATTACATGATACATATGTTTCCGTGGCCAGTTCTATTAATTAGTATGAAGTATCATATATATATATATATATATATATATATATATATATGTTAAAATAACAATGCATACCGGTTCAGTGATCACAACTGATAAGCCATGCCTGATAGTGATAAGTAATAACAAAAAGGAAAAAGGGTGGCGATAAGTCAAGCCATTTATTAACTAATTTTAGGTCAAATATCATCCACTTAATTATTATTGTTCAAAACTGATTGATTCCTTGAATAATCATAAATATTTTTTAGGCTGACTGTATAATTAATTATATATAGTTCATCCTTTTGGAAAACAATAAGTTCAGAAGAATTATGGGCAAAACTCAGATTCTCTTTATGAAAATTGAAATGTAATGTAAGAAAAATTTTAGTAGAATCTCGCCAAGGGAATGTACTAAAATTTTAATTTGTAATTAGCTTTTTTAATGGTTGAAGAGTCAATTAATTAAAATAACCCCAGTGAATGAATGGGGATCACATGCTTAAAATTGAAGTAAATGTGAAACCAACTATGTATTTCATTGCTAATTAGTACTTATATAGATTGTCGCACATGAAGCACACGAAGTAACAAGTGAGTTGGCCACCATATCTTTGACTTCCTAACTTCAATTCTTTTTACTTATATATATATATATATATATATATATATATATATATTTGTCGAGTAAACTTTGCACGCCCCTGTAGACACCAGGCACAGATTTTTAACATAAAAAATCTAGCAAATCCTTAATATCCATTCTGATCAAATTCTTATAGAATAAGAAAAATATAATGATTTTGTGGCATACTATACTCTGTTTGATAATTAAATTGGATATTGAATGTTACATTTAGACCTACAGCAGAACAAAAAAATTAGAAAAAAAAAAGGAGGATCTATCATATCAGAAGGACCCTTAAACCTTTAAAAATTATACGATTTAAGCCCCTAATGTGAATTGGACTTTTTAACTCTCAATTCTTTCATAATTTAGCTCATTGCTCAATTCACCATGTCTACGGAGCTATTATTACATTATGCGGGTGGAACTATCACATTGCAGCTCCCAGGCCCAACCCCATTTAATTAAATAATTTTATGGGTAGCATGCCCAACGCTGGATTATATAAAATAAATTATTTTATGTTGACTTAACAGTAAGTATACGTATATACTATTGTATGTGTATATTGTAGCAATACTCTTTTTTATGGAATGGCTATATTATGGCAAATATAAATTATTGCATCATAAGCCCCACATAAGTATTCAGTAATCCAATTGAACAAATTTTTCATTGGGAAATAAAATATTAATTGAAGTCTTGCATATACTCGTACCGTTAGAAGCCTAAAAGATGTAATTTCTTTTAACTAAAGTCATTCATGAGCCTTTAAATATATCGGGTAGCCTAAAATAATTTTCTCATAAACTAGTAATTTTCTTAATTTTTCAACCTGGAATTTTCTGCGCTTCTTACCTGCTTTTGTCAACACTCAACAGTAAGGACCCACTACAACAAAATAGTTTATGTTGGAAAATTTATATGCTTTTTTCGTTTCGCTCAGACAACTGATGGCTTAGGTCTCGTGTTCATTCCACCCCATTATGTTTCAAGTATTTCCATAATAAACAATTGATAAATATTTAAACAATATTATTCGACAAATAAAGTTCTCACCCCCCTAGCATGCTACGGCTCATCAATTTCAAACAATGAAAATAAATTTATGTACATAAAGAACTAACTGAACTATAAGTTTATGCGTTCTATCTTTGTTACACCAAAAAACGCAGTTCACCTTTCATTATAAAACTTTGACATTGCTCCTATCTATATTAACAAGAAGAGAAATCAAAATTTGGACTAAGCTGTCTAAATATATATTCAGTGCCAAATAAATAAGTAGAAGAAAGAAAAAAAGTTTCCAGCTAATAAGCCTAAGGAGCTGCTAAATACAGTTCGTCAATAATATACAGAGACTTTGACACTGATAGTTCAGTCCGCTTACCAGCCATAAATGGGATTTTCCACTTGTGGAGGCAAAAGATTAAGGTCTTTACAGTGTTGCCAGTCATAATCCCGTGTAAGAGGTATTGCTCCAGTACAGAGTCTAAGGAACTCATTCCCCGTGAGACAATAATGGGCAAAAGCCAAACCTCCATCAACCATTTGAGACATATTAGGCAATGAAACTGATTCACAAACGCTCTTTCTATTATATTTGCTCAAGTTCGCATATCCAGTGTCATCATTCAAGACTCTGTCCAGCTCGGAATACTGCATGAATCTCTCAGTGGCAGCCTCCCATGAAAGATTGAATCTTTGCTCAGGTGTAAGTGGCTGAGGCTCGTTCTCTAAAGCTTCCTTAACTTTTGCAACAAAGTCCTCAGATGTCTTGTAAGTCAAACAGTTTGGAAATGACCTGAAGAACTCATTTGATGGGTGGTCGGCACACACAACAAATTTTCCCATGGCAAGTGCCTCAGCAGTAGCTGTGCATAGCACATCACTGACACTAGGATTTATGAAAACTTTGTACCTTCATGCAGGGAAAGGAAATATTAGAAAAGTATAAATAAAATAAGGACAATGACAGATAAAAAATTTGTTTTTTCAAGAAAAACCTTTTAAAGAATCAATGGAAGACTGGCCATCCTATAATAGCATAATAGCAATCATTTAAGGCAAGCTCGGCCCAAGAAGCTCAAGATCATTAACAATATTTTTATTTTTATTTTTCTTACTAGTAGTTCTACAGTTAAAGAATGAAACTTACCCGTGAAGAGAATCATCTGCATGGTCTCTCCCCTTCAGGAAGTTGACTTTTAAATCCAACCTTTTAGCAGCAATCTGAACTTCATTTGCATCCTCTCCATTTCCAAATACATCCAACTTAAAGCCATAAAGCTCGCTCTTATGCTTTGATAGCAAATCTATCAACTCCCTGTACCCTTTGGCCCAAACCATCTTGCCTAAGAAATACGCTCCTTTTGAGAAGGCTTGCTGCCCAAGTTCCCTTTCTGCAGCAACTTTATCTCCAATTTTCAAAAACTTAGGATTCACGCCATGGACATTGCAAATTACAGACTTTGGTAAATCTTGGGTGGCAGCAGAAAGGCGAAGAACCTGAATGGTGAACACGCATTGCATCATTCGGTAAACACAGAAAGCTTAAAAAAATGAAAACTCAGCAAGAAGAATCATGATAATCCAAAGATTAAGACAGCTTACCTTATCACAATATGCTCGGGTGACCCAATTGTTAATGTGTTTGACAAAGAAAGCTTGGAGAGCCCCATTCTTTTCCCTCTTGATGTACTCTAAGTAGTTTGTGTGGACAATACCGACCACATGGTTGAACTTATCAGTCCAACGCTTACCATGGTGATACCAATTCAAATGTTCTGGCTCTTCTAGAATAGCAATATCAGCATTCTTCGATGGAATAAACTGAGAAGTATCTCCAGCAGGGATTATGCTTCTTCGCTCTTTTGAAAACTAGAAAACAATGAGAAAAAGTTGTCATGCATTAGTCACACTACAATTCTATTAAAACAATAGTGTGGAATCAGATTATCAACAATATACCTTTCCTGGATAAAAGGAGATTTTAAAATCAGCCTTAAAGCCAATTCTATCCTCAAGCCAGTTGCGAATATAATTCTCCTGCTCTTCTGGTGAACTA
This sequence comes from Excoecaria agallocha, assembly GCA_037975025.1. Classification (NCBI taxonomy): domain Eukaryota; kingdom Viridiplantae; phylum Streptophyta; class Magnoliopsida; order Malpighiales; family Euphorbiaceae; genus Excoecaria; species Excoecaria agallocha. Next base: position 5,572,999 of record CM075815.1, read on the forward strand.
AAAGTGAGATTGCTGGGATAAACTAACTCTTGATCTGACTTGCAAAGCCATGGAACCACTAAGGTGACCTTTTGCTTTTCAGACTTTGCTAAATATGCAGCTCGAAAAAGTGGATTTACAGCTGTACCAGTCATCCATGGAAGACTAGCAGTTGTCACAATGGCAACATGTCTCTTTCCATCTGATGGACTATGCTTTGATAAATCTGTCCAAAAGCCACCCTCATAGCAATGCCCTGTACTTTGAAGGACACTTGCTACCCTTGACTCCAGTTCATCATTCACACTCTCATTATCTACGACAGAGGATTCTTCTGCAGAAAGTGAGCCCAGTAGAAGTTGATTCTTGCGTTTACTACACAAGCTTTGGACTATCTTGTCGCATATATCTGAAACCATATTGAGAAAGACAATTACAACTTAGTAAGGGGTGGCTAGACCAATATAAAATAAGCATGTCAAGGGAGATCAACTCCATTCAGAAGAATAACCAACAAAATGTAAGCATCGCATAAACATGACAAGGCAGAAAACATCAAATACTGCTACTATCAGTGGCTTCTAAACTATTGCCTTGCATAGCATAAATAATTCATAGCAGAGGAACATCAATAGCCATTATATTGATGCACAGATGACAATTACTAGTAGCAAATCCCTTGCATAAAGAATGTCAATATTGCTATCTTAGCATAACTGCTATATACTAATTAATATTAATACCTAAGTTAGCAAACTACCCTATCCACTCGCATCCTCCCAGATACAGTCACCTTCCTCGACACAGAAATATATATTTCAGCACCTCATTTTTCTCACAAGACAAATGACAGAGAGTAAAGCTAACCCTAATAGTATCAGAGAGAGGAAGAAGATATGAGAATAACAGTAAAAGATTGAAACACTCGATAAGGTGGCAAAACTACTAAAGGGTCGGCAACATGCTACAATACACACGTAGAACAAGTTAATCTACTGTAGCTTATACTAGTGACAGACTAATAAGATCGGATCAACTCTGATGAAAAGCAGAATCTTCAGCAGCCAAGATTGACATAACTACAGACAATTGAGGCACAAAAACCCCCAAGTTCGAAAAGTAGCTACATTTGAGTAAGCAGTACTTCCAGTCCGCAAAATTTTTTTAGATACTTCCTCCTGCATCAACGAGACAACATTCTAACATTTTTGAGGATCAAGAGTTACAATTTGATACACAGGATGCACAACAATCATCCATGAGATAAGAAATGCATTCATGAAAATTTTTCGCAGTTTCTCTGACAAAAAAAATAATAAAAAAAAAAGTAACAATGGAACAACAAGCTTAACTTGTTTAATTAAATTACATTGACACAGTTTACTTAATTAATATCTTCCACAAAAATTTTGGTTACATCTAAAAGTACACAGCAAATCAATGAAGAAAGCATTAAATGATCCCAGATATGAGATTACAAAGGAAACTTTGGACCTAGGACAAAAAAGTTATTGACAAAATGGTTTGCCCAATATAATAGCATTTCCCTAAGTTATAAACTATGTAATAAAGAGATAGAAAGTTATAAACTTGCCCCTGAAACAAGAAGAACAAAAACAATGTAAATGCTTTGACTTGCCTCTTCTAATGCCAAGTTGATCCAAAAATGGCTCAGATTGCCTAACAAAATATGCCAACAACTCCGGGACATCCAGCGGTGGAACTTCCTATATAAGACAGAAAAGGAAGCATTCAGCATAGTGCATATCTCTGTTCAAATAATGATTATTTTTTCTTTGATGATTTGCATCCAAATAAGCACATAAACTTTAAATTCCTATGGTTAACAAACAAAATAGCCCGTCTCCTAGGAATTCATTAGCAAATGTACCCATAATACAAGAAATAGAAATCCAGATGAAAAACTTATTCCACTTAGCCCTAAAATAATATAGAGTCAAGATATAAGACAATTCAAATGGTTACTGAACTCCGCTTTGAGGCACTGGGGAAGAAATCCTTGTGGTGAAAACAAAGAGAGAGAGAGAGTAAAGGAAATAGAACATAGGATCCTCATTCCTATATCTAGATTAAATTTCAATCCCAATTGCATCACCTACTAAATCCTAATGTGCTAACCAACAAAACGCAAAAGAAATGCTTGCAACAGCTCATCCAGTTATAAAGATGTTACGTGCCCGGCACAAATTGAGGCATGCTAGACCTTTTAGAGACAAATTTGCAACATCTCATTATACATGTTTACAATCGAAAGTCACTTAGGATACTCATCAAAAACAGAGAAAATCATATTTGTTAAATATCAGAAAACAACAGTAAATAGCCAACAGTATCTGACTCATTTTCCACTTAGATCAGAAAATACCAGATTGCCACTGTCAGAAATGTAAGACACCAACATAATATCATATAAATCATTTAGAAAGCTGCAGATCACATATTGTGAATGAAATTTACTCTCTAACATGCACAAATATTTATGCCACAAGTTACCATACAGGCAACTGCATTGCATCAAATATGTGATGAATTGAACTTGAGATCAATGACAAGGTGCAAAAGAAGCTTAACCTTTGACTCTTGAGGTTCGCGGATGCCTTTCTGCAAAAGGAGATGTTACTTCGTTAAAAGAAAGTATAGCTTATAATCATCAATATATACATACACACATCCACATGTTAAGGATCTATTTTTGCACCTTGAACTTTTACAAATTAAAATGTACAGCATAAAACCAGACTGCAATTTGGATAGTCCAGGAAACATTCACTTCCTGCAAAATCTTACACTAGTATTATTTCTGAGTTCTGACAGAAGGAACTGACTTATCTAAAGAAATTAAAAGGCAAATTGCAAAGACACGCATAAAAAAATAAAAATAAAAAAGAACGAAAGAAAAAGAGCACATTTCATCGAACATTCCTGGCTAGAATATTCTGTGTGTAGCTGCACATTTGGTGAATATACTAATCCTCAACAAAGGAACACACAAATTAAAAAATGGACTAAAGCATACAAGAAGCTTCATGGTTTAGCTAGAGTTTAGCAGCTTTTTGCAGTCACGGATGTTTCATGATTCACAAAAGGATTACATACTTAAAGAGCATCAGACACTACTGGCCTAATTTTCTGTGCTAACAGCACGGTTGATCATTTAAAAAGAATCGTACGTTGGGCAACTAACAATATCGTAATGCAATTATAAACACCAAAAGTATAGTAAAAATATGCATCAAAAGAAAAGAGCATAAGGGGTCAGAAAATCTAGGAAGCAGGGCAACTAAACACTCCATAATAGATGGTGTAAAAGATAAAATTTTGGCCAATTTCTCACAGGGAAAAATGAAGGTTTCTTTGGGATTATTTTATAAACAAAATTTAAGGTTTTGAAGTAGACCTCCTATAGGAAGCAGGAAACCACATCAATCATGGAAAAGCAGATAAACTACTTTAGGACCTCGTGATTTGAAAGCCAGCCATTTATCCACATCAACTGGCTGGACCTTAACTACTCATCACACACGTTTGTAAAAATAAGAAACTAGAGGCTCTAGGATACGATAACACATCTGCGTGTTCTGCTTGGACAGTTGGTAATGACATGGACCATAGCCTTAAAGAAGTCGGTAACCTCCTAGCAATTCAACTACAATTATGAATCAGCGCCAATCAAACAGATTCCCAAAGTGGTGGCCCTTGCAACCATACCTGGGAGACAATATAATTGGCCTTTTTGGGCAAAACTACATGAGATCTTTCTGATTTAGCTTACAGTCATAAAGCATTTTTTGACTAAGTTTAACCTACAAACGGGCAGCATTTCACTTCAGTACTTTAACATATAATTACCATGGACAAATAAGACACTTTTTTCATATTTTGAACCCCTTAGTTCCTAGGAATTTCAAATTCCTTCATTCAAAGACAACTTTATTCACAACGCCCAATCCAAACACATGATCCGAGTCAAAAGCATTCCACAAATTTACATCTTATGACTCGATCAAGTTAACAATCCAAACAAGTTCCATATTGACTAAAGCAGTAAAAATTTAGACAGCAAAGCAAAAAACTGGATGAGAACAATGAAATTACTCATCAATAGAACAAAAATATACATACCAAGCTTGATTTCAGTTTCTCCACAAATTCATTACTCTTGAATCCCACAAAAATCTCCACAGACTCACTCTTCTTCTCCAAATCCTTCAAACCCCTCCGTAATGCCCTTATTGGCTCCCATTCCCCAAATTGCCCTCCTTCCTCTTTCCACTCCCCCCAAAACTCCCTAAACTTAACAGGCCTTCTCCTTCTCCTTCTCCTAACCCTATCAATCTCCACAATTCCATTTCTATCCCCATCTTCCAAATCCGTTACTATCGCGTTCCTTATAGCGGACAAATCGATTCCTAATTTCGCCCTTGGTCTCCATTTCTCTAACACCTTCTTGCTAATCTCAGGAGCCGAGTAAACCCTGCGAAACTCCGAAATCTTCGGCCGCAATTTCTTCACAAAGTCAATTTCCGTGGGCGTCGAGGAAGCGAACGAGCCTACTGAGAAGGAAGTAGACGCGGAATTGAAGAAGTTCTCAATCTCCCGGTCAAACGAGGTTGCCAGACTCTTGAACGAGTTAGCTCGGGCCCGCATGAGTTGGAGATCCGCGTCGGCTGAGTCGCGGACCTCCCGCCATCCCTTGGATATGAAAGAGAAGGGAGTATTGGTAGATGTGGAATGCTGAGGCTGGGTGTTCATAGCAACTTAGAGGATAAATTAGGGTATTTGAGATATTGAAATCGGGAGTTTTCTTGATTCTAAGTGCAGAGAGAGTTCCGTTTGAAGAGGAAAACAGCAAAAGGCAGTGGACAAACTTTGGGTTGAGGGCTTTTTTTTTTTTTTGAAACTGAATGGACCTTTTCATTAAAGCAACTGCTGGATACAAGGAAGAGGAGATGAAAATCTAACTCCCTGAAAAACAACAGAGGTCCTAGCAAGCAAATGGACAAGGTCGTTTCCAGACCTTCTAACAAAAGAAAACAGACAGCTTGAAAAGGAAGAACTTAAAGAAATACAATCATGAACTAGTAGATCAAAATGAGAATTATTCAGAGTTGGAGCGGACAGTGCTTGATATAGTATCAAGCTGTCAGTTTCAATTTGAACTTGATCAAACCTTTCTTCCTTTAACCACTTTAAAGCTTCCTTGACTGACATTGCCTCTGCAATAAGTGGATCAAGAGGGCAAGGGAAAGAGCCATGTTGAGCAACAATAAAGTTCTTGAAAAAGTTCCTACAAATCCAACCATAACCAACACGATTTTCTGAGTGAAATAAAGCTGCATCAGTATTGCATTTTATATATCCAGGAGGAGGAGGGACCCAAGCTTCCAATGAAGGAAAACAATGAGAGTTGTTTAAAGTAAAGTCCTTATGATGCACAATTTCCCACTGAGAAAGAGAACATCTAGCCATGCGTAAAACTGCACCATTGCTCATCTGACTCTGCTTCCAAACAAAATTGTTCCTTCTGAACCATATAGACCACATCAAAAAGAAAGCTTGATGGACCTCATCCAAACTCAAGGACTCAAGCCAGCCACCAATAATACAGTCCAAGGAAGCATTGATATCAAAACACTGTCCTAAAGGACTAGCTTGCCATATTGCTTGAGAAGATGGGCATGAAAATAATGCATGATGCACTGTTTCCGTAAAGGCAGGAGAGCAAAAAGGACACAAATAGGAATCTATTGCGTGTCTTTTGAACATATTGTATATAGTAGGAAGAACATCAACAACACACCTCCAAACAAAAATACGCACCTTGAGAGGCAGAGCAAGGTTTCAAAGGCGTTGCCACTTAAAAATACAATTCAACAAAGGCTGAACCATACCTTGTAATGCACGATAGCCACTCTTCACTGTATACTGCCCCGAATTTTTTGAAGGCCAGTATATAGTATCTTGACAAGGCATAGTGGCAAGGGGAATTTTAAGAATACTTTCTGCATCACTTCTACAAAAATTCTCGAGAATTAAAGGGACATTCCAGGAAGAGTTACCAGACAATAAAGCAGAGACTGAGGAGTGAACAAGAGCCGGTACTGGATTAGAAATGATTCTTGGATTTAATGGATCAATCAGCCAAGCATCATTATAGATCGAGATTTGTTCACCAGACCCTATTCTCCACCTTAAGTTATGAGTAACCAAGTCCTTTGCCGCCAAAATACTTCTCCAAGTATAACTAGGTTTGCTTCCCAATTGAGCTTGAAATAGATTGTTGTTAGGGAAATATCTTGCCTTAAGAACACGTGAGACAAGAGAGTTGGGCATGGTTAGGATTCTCCAAAATTGTTTTCCCAATAGTGCAACATTGAAATCATGGATATTTCTGAATCCGAGCCCTCCCAATTTTTTCGGAACACATAAAAGGTCCCATCTACACCAGTTGATACCTCTTGAGTTTGAACCACTTGAATGCCACCAAAAATTATTAAACATCCGGTGGATAGAGTCACAAATGTTGATAGGGATGAGAAATATACTCATGATGTATGATGGAATCGATTGTAAAACAGACTTGATCAGAATCTCCCTTCCACCCCAAGATAGGAACTTATTCCTCCAATTGCTAAGCCTTTTCCAGATTTTGTCTTTAATGAAAGCGAACACCTGACTCTTATTTTGGCCCACATACATTGGCATGCCCAGATAGTGTTTCAACTGTTGAGAGGTAGATATCCCCAAAAGATTACAAAACAGACGACGCATAAAAGGATCAACATTCTTACTGAATTCTAGAGATGATTTTTGGAGGTTAACTGACTGACCTGAAGCAGCTTCATAATTAGAGAGACAGTTCTTGATTTCCAAAGCCTCAATTAATGTAGCTTTAAAGAAAAGATACAGGTCATCCGCAAAAAGAAGGTGACTAATTGCTGGTGCATTTCTGGCTACCTTACAACCGTGAATCAAGCCCCGAATCTCCAAATCATGTAAACCTTCAGAAAGCCCTTGTGTGCATAAAATGAATAAATATGGAGATAGTGGATCCCTTGTCTCAAACCCCTTTGAGGAAATATAGGACCCATAGAATGACCACTGGAGCAAACCTGATATGAGACAGAAGTGATACACATCATGATAATATTTATCCATTTATTATCAAAACCCAATTTCTCCAAAACTACTTTCAAGTATCGCCAATCTATCTTATCATATGCTTTTGCCATGTCTAATTTCATAGCAATAGTACCAGTACTACCACGAGAATTGCGATTAAGGTAGTGACCTACTTCAAATGCAAGGAGAGCATTGTCTGTTATCAATCTACCCGGAATAAAGGCACTCTGATTCTCCGAGATAATATCATTCAATAAATGTTTCATGCGGTTAGCAACCATTTTAGAGAGAATTTTGTATACTACATTACACAATGCAATGGGTCTGAAATCAGAGATAAATTTAGGTTGCTTAACTTTTGGTATAAGAACAATAATAGTCTCATTGAGATCAAAAGGCATATTACCAGTATGGAGTACATCTAGGATAAAAGATGAGATGTCTGGACCAACAATATCCCACTGAGATTGAAAAAATCCCGGGTTAAATCCATCAGGACCTGGGGCTTTATCAGGATGCATTGAGAATAAAGCATCTTTGACCTCAGCTACATCAAAGGGACGGAGAAGCTCCTCGTTCTTAGCAGCTGAAACACATGGCTTGATGTGAGACATAAAATTAAGATTGCATACCGGTGTAGTTTTGAACATATTTTTAAAATAGCTCAAAATATGTTGATGAAGGCCCGAGCTCCAATCAAGAGAATTTCCTACTGTATCTTGAAGACTGTGGATCATGTTTTTCTTTCTTCTGGCCGAAGCAAAAGCATGGAAAAATTTAGAGTTTAGGTCACCTTCTTTGAGCCAATGTATTTTCGCCCGTTGTTTCCAGTAGCTGTGTTTTTGGAATAAGAGACCAGCCATCTTCTCCTTTGCTTGTTTAAATTTGGCAATTGATTCAGCATCAGTTCTCGGTCTCAATAAATTGAGCTCCTGTCGACATTGCGAGATTTCCTCCTGGTACCGTCTTCGAAAAGAATGACTCCAAGACCAAATGTTCCGTGCACAAGAATCAAGTCGTTGGACGACTGGAAGTTCATGATCATCTAACCAGCATTTATTAATTAAAGCACGACATTCTTGATCCTGTATCCAAGTGTTATCAAAACGGAAACGGGGATTATGAGAAGAGCTGCCTGATGCCATAGTAGATAAAGAGAGCGCCATATGATCCGAGTGTACCATGCCCACGTGTGTAATTCGAGAATCAGGAAAAGAAGTAAACCAATCATCATTAGCTAAACCTCTATCAAGCCGTTCTCTAATCCAATTACCAGTGCCCCTAGCCCGTTCCCATGTAAACTGATAGCCATGAAAACCCATATCAGATAGCCCACAAGCTTGGATTGTGTCCCTAAAAGCAGTAATATTCGAGATAGGATGGGGATTTCCACCCAACTTTTCAGAGCTTGCCAATAAGTCATTGAAGTCCCCCATAACTACCCAAGGCCAGTCATTGAAATCAGCAAGTCGAGATAACAATTGCCAAGAGAGATGTCTGAGACTTCGTCTTGGGTTTCCATAAAAACCAGTAAACCGAACTGGATGTTGGGAAGCAAAAGATATTAGGACATCAATATGGGATATAGAAAAAGAACGAAGAGAAACAGAGAGTTCATCCTTCCATAGCAGAGCTAAACCACCAGAGTTGTTTCCATGCACTGTAAACTTATTCTTGAAATTAATACGACGACATACTCTCTCTATCTGAGTTTGAGAGACTCTAACTTCCATTAGAAAAATCAGAGAGGGATGAAGAGAGGAGACCGTTTCCTGCAATTCAAGAACTGTTTGTGGTTGGCCTAGACCACAACAGTTCCAGACTAAAGCATTCATGGCTGAAGGCAGGCCTGAACATCAGGTCCTGCCTCTAACATAAAAGAATCTCCAGCCCCTTGATCCTGCAAGTCGTAAGAAGAAGAGGTTGGTGTTGAAGATGAAATTGATAAATCTGAACGACGCCGTTTGTTTTCAATTGCCAATACACAAACATTTCGTGGGTCCTCCAAGTCATTCCCTGCTAGTCCACGTGTAAGCCTCCTATTAGAGATATTCTCATGCTTCCCATGCACGTTAATATCTCCATGAATAAAGCCCGTATCCCTTTCTTCACGCTGATTTCCTGTAATCAAGGCTAATTTCCCAGTCTGGTGAGAGTCTGAGTGTACTGGAATACTAGAATCGTGCCCCAATCCTGCCTCTTTCCTTAAGCTGATATTTCTCGATTTATTCTGCAGATCACCGTGATTCTCGGAAGCACCTGACCCAGAATCTTGTCTTGCCATGTTTGCTCTGAACCACCGTTCCCCGGCGTATGAAACAGCCTTCCTCACCGGAGCTCTGAGAAATGGACCAAATTCTGACACATGCTTACTCAGGTCTATCTCAAATCTCTTGTCACAGAACCTTTCTTGGTGTCCAATAACCCCACAAAGAAAACAAAAATGTGGCAGTCTCTCATATTTGAAGTTGATCACTACCCATTCACCGCCCTGCTTTTTAATTTTCATGGAGATTTTTAAAGGTTTCCTGATGTCCAACATAACACGAATGCGCATAAAAGGTTTCCAGTTACCATCCAAGCTTCTAGGGTCTACTTTGATGAAAGAGCCCATGTGATTTCCTATATTTCTTCCTATTCGTTCAGTCCAGAAGCCGACAGGAAGATTGTGACACTGCACCCAGAAGGCTACCTCAAATAATTCTATATTATTAGGTAGTAGACCTATTTCCATTTTCCTCAGTACAATAAGTTTTTGTTCGAAGGACCAAGGACCTTCATTTAACACCATATTCATATCTATTATATGGAAGAACTGAAAGCTGAACAGATTCGGTGCTAGCTCTGGATTTCTATGCCCTTACCCGGTTGCCAAACCTCTGCCATAGTTGCTTTAAACGCTGCTGTATTAAGGACCGACTAGAGATAACTCTACTAATGAGACATAGAGATAGATCCCTACTGTCATCAGTGAAATCTTCATCGTCCAAGACGAATCCTTCATCTGTATTATCTTCCAATGATACCTGTTCACACTGCTTGGTTATTTCCTTCGTAGAAGACGAAGAAGCCATGAAACAAAGATAAAAACACAGAATAAACTCACTATGAGAGTAAGAGAGAAAAAACTTGCTACATGAGCAAGAGAGAAAAAAACTATTCACATAAAGCTGTCGGTTTGATTTAACTTGTTTGAACTTTGTCGGGCCTAACCTTCAAAATTTCTGGCATGCATATACTAAAAATTACCAAAATTTGCGTTATCAAAACTCTCTAAAAGTGATTATCAGTCAATTGAGAAGTTGTTAAGTAAGATTGTGATGTCAATTTATATGAGAGAGAGATAATAGCGATGTTCACATAGTCTTGAAATGGTAAGGGCAGATTTTGGTGGGTTTTTCTGTACCTTTCTCGAAGTGTACAGTCGAATGCCACATAGTCTTGAAATGGTAAGGGCAGATTTTGGCGGGTGATGACATGGAAGCTTCACCTGGGATGATGACGAGGCGTGAAGTGATTGGATATGAGAGTTCCGATGGATTTACTGATTTGTTGGGGATTCCTGGCTGATGGCTGAGAAATATCCGGATATGCTGTTTCGATGGAATCATGGTCAGTGCGTTATATAGTGCCGCCGTTCGCACAATGAGGGTGCTTTTAGCTGCACGTGTTGAATTGTGGTTGGTAACAATGCTTGGAATTAGAAATTGGAAATTAAATTATAAAAAGAAAATAAAAAACAATTTTTTCATAGATCACCCAAGCTTGACAAAAACTTGCCAAGCGCCACAAAATGTGTCTTCAAATATATATATATATATATATATATATATATAATATATATATATAAAAGTTCCGTGCTAATAACCAGATTGCACAGTGATCTAAAATATTATCATTTATCAAATTTATTTTTTTTTAAATTAATTATATATTTAATTATCCCCTTAACTTAAAAATACTATACTAACCACTTAAATTTATTTTAATATAAAAAATACGTATATAGTATTAAAAATATTAAATTACCCTCTAAAACTTGTTAAAATGTTAAGTTATTATCCGTTACTGTTTAACATGTTTTTTTTACGCATTAATTGTGAATCGATAAGTATTTATACAAGGGATAATATGATATCTTTAATAAATTAATGTAATGAGTTTTAAAAAAATATGATAAATTGTGATAATTTAAAAAGAAAATTATATATTAATCCAATTATATAATTTAGATTGGTACAAACACTTAATTCTTAAAAAGTATTATTTTACTAGCAAACTATTACAAGTTTTCCTTCGGTAGTAATGGCTCAACTTATTTAATATATTATAACTATATATTGTATAGAATATTAAAACCCTGCTATGTGAACTTTTTAAATTTTTATATAGGTTAATTTTTCCTTTCCATTTTTTTTAATATGCTACTTTAACTAATAAAACTGTTATCATTGAAAATTTGTTAAATTTTTTTGTTTTCGAGTGAATACATGTCATTAAATATGTGTATATGAAATTGGCAATATCAACATGAACCAGCAATGAACTTCCAAAGTGGTAATACAATTAAGATTAATTAAATTTATTGATTCCAGCCAGGTGGTTTTCATGTCTAAAACCACACATTAATAGGGTTTAAATCAAATATACATGCTTATAACTTGTTTTTTAAGTGTCAACAGCTGTCATATAAAGTATTTTCTTTGTTTTATTACGTTAAAGAAGGACAAACTAAAATGGATCAAAATTTCTGTTCTGTTTCTGGGCCAAAATGTATGATTTATTTTTAGTCATGACAAAAAAAGGCTTGAGTTGGTGAATTTTCTATTTTAATTTAGCAATTTGATCTAAATATGTATCCTTAATTGTTGTATTTTTATTTTTAATTTCTAGTATTTTTAGTGGAAACTACTTTTTTCCATCATTTTACCTTTCCAAACCAGCATTAACTTATAGCAAGCAACAATAGTTATGTTTTTCCCTTCTTTTTCCAGTAATATTGAAGTTGGGATCATTACCTGATAGAATTGCCCATGGTTTAAAACTATTTAATAGTTACTTCATCCTGGGATCCTTTTCCATATCACAGCATAAGATATATGGTTATTGCATTATTTATGCCTAACATTTGTATTTCTCTTAAACCAAAATACAATTCCTTGCTAAACAATGATTTGATGAAATAATTCACTAAAAGGGTGAAAGTAAAGCATGACCAATAATAAGGGGGATTTTTAGGTTGCTCATAGCTCACTTTGCTACTTTGTAGATTACAAAAGGGGCTTCCAATTGAATCCAGGTCTCATGAGTGGAAATAAGGCTGATACAGGGTTTCTCACCCAAATTTGAAATTTATATCTTCTATAGGATTAGTTGTAAAAATATAGAATAGACATTGTGTTTACCACAGATTGAAGGAATGGCTTGATCTTAGGTCTATAAACCTCCTATAATTCTCTTGTAGTTTGAAAAGATATTGGTGCTTTCATTTTGAATGAGAGAAACATAACTTTGTTTTAATATTATTTCAGAGAAAAGTTCCAAATTTGCTGCTAGACAATGCAAAATGGTAGAAATTTCTCTTAAAGAAAGAAAGAAATGATTTTATATGTATAACAAGAAACATAGACATATATATTTGTATTCATGGCTTGGTTTAAGTATATTTATTACATAGTTTAAGAAAACAAAATTACATTCTCTATTCTTCACATAAGTAGCCTTTTGAAGCTAAATAAACAAATAAAAAAAATAAATTGTTGCATATTTATGAAGCACAGGCATGCACTAGGCATGAAAGGAATCCATACATCTTCTTCTACATTGAAAATCAAAAATTGTCAAATTCAATTTACAAAACAAACTAATTCAGAATTGCAGTATAAGTAAACGATTCCAAAATAAAAATTAAAATCGAAATAACTAATTTACAATTGGAATTTTAAAAGTGGTTGGTCTAGTAATGGTGAAAAATTTGTTGTTGATGCTTGAATTTCAATTATGAAATATGCATTTATGCTACTATTTGAGTTTAAATATAAAAAGAAATACTAAAACGTAAATTCCAGATTTTAAATCCTCTTCTATTTTTTGGTATACAGGTGGGTATACCTAGTATACCAAATCAAAAAAGAAAATTATATTCTAGAATTTGATATATCAGCTGATACATCTATAACACGTTGTATCTAATCCAAATTTTTCTTAGAACCGGATAAGGAATGTCACACACAATCTTCAATTATATAAATGACCAATTACAAAATTTCTTTGTTTAAAAATCTCATCACTTTCACCAACAATGTTCATCCTACATAAATTTTGATAGAATTTCTATTATATTATTACCGAACCTCTTGCAAAGAATATTTTATTTACACTTCTATAGTCACACAACTAACTCCAGAACTTCAAAACAAATTCCTTTCACAAAATAATTTGCACATTCTCCTTATAATATTTCAATTCCTCCTATTTAAAATTTAAATATCACCATGCACAATATCTTTATGTGTTCAATTTATACATATATATTCATAACTTAATTACTATAATCGTTACAATCCTCACTGTTATATTAGTATTTCAAACTACTTATTAAGTGTACATGCCAAAATCAGACTAAAAAAACTTAGAATATATATATATATATATATATATATATATATTGACAACATCCTTTTAGGATTTGCTCAATTCAACCCGAATATTTTTCAACTATCAACAAGACTATCATCCACTTTTTCTTTGGTCTCGAGAAGGTTATCCTTAAACCTGCCCGCAAAAATCAAGCACTAGCTAAACTTACAACTTAGTGAGAGTACTATACTAAATTTAATTTTTTTTTAATATCACAAATTCAAGTTAGAAATTAACAATTCACTCGATTAATTTAATTACAATACCAATTCTAATTTACAATACGATTTAATTTGTATATAAACAAGATATATCGCAAACATGGAATAAGAAAAAGATTTATAATTTAAACTAATTCATAATATCTAAATTCAGAACTAACATTTTTACCTGTAAAAAAAAGGGTTAATTATAAATTAAGATTCAAATTATAGGATACTTTACAATATTGGATCTCATCTTCAAAATCTTTCAATGTCAACTACCAACTTCGACTTTCCTTATCAATGGAGTTCCTCACTTAAAAGAAAAGTTGGAGTTGCGAGTTGACATGGTAAAATTTTAAAAATGGAATCTAACATTGTAAGATATTCTATAGTTGAAGTCTTTTCTTGCAACTAACCCAAAAAAAAAATATTATACAATATGAGTCATCTATTTGATTAAACAATATGAGAATCATTAACTACTCATACTATTTTGCCCAATCTAACTTAAATGTCATATTCAAAATTGACTCTTTAATCCGCATAAATAAATAATACTGATTAGACATGAAAATAAAGGCTTGAACACTCATAGACTTATTATTTTTTTTAATAAATAATACTGATTAGACATGAAAATAATAAGATAAATTTTATAAGCTAATTACTAGTATTTATTAAAATGCTTGTATAAAATTTTATTCTCTTATTCACCTTTGGTATTTGCTCTTAGTATAATCCCCTGAAATTGCAGCGAGCTGGATAAACGAAATTTTAAATATGAGATCAAGTATTTACATATTTTATATCTCAAAAAGCATCTTTTGCTATTCAAATTGACTATTTTAAAAGGAAAGAAAGCGATGTAATAGATTATTTCAAATTTGTTATCACCATTTCATTCTCATTTATATTTAATCAAAATTGGAATGTTATCCATCCAATTTTACCAATGATTAATGCTAAAAATTTATGCATTAAAAAGTTAACAAAATATAATATCAATAAAATTCATTAGAAATTAATTATTTTGTAGAATATTTTTTCATATCAAAAAGTTTATGTTAGCATTTTATTAAATACTTTGCATGCAACAATTAAAATACTATATTTTAACAAATAAAATCATGAATTTTAACAAATAATAGAGTTTGTAGATAATTTAATTCGAAAATTATGTTTTCCATTCTTCTGTACGTCTGACATGGTACCATTCAATTTTAACAAACAAATAACAGTTTTTTCATTCTACATGTTTCAAGTTTTAAGTTTCAACAAAAAGAAGAATTGATTCAAAAATAAAAGTGATAGAGGAGTTAAAAACTTATCTAAGATAAATGAAAAATTGATTCAAAATTAGATAAAAAAAGTTTTGAAAACAAATGTTCAAAGTTCAGTAACGATGCAGCAGCAGGAGTAAACAGTTTCAAATCTAGTGCTACAACATCAATAAGAGATTTGATTCTATTTTTAGTTTTAATTTATTTTTAAATTCTAATGGAGAACTAATCGTTGGATGAAAATTTTGTATTTTTGGAACAGAGGGCGTTAAAAAAGAAGGAATTTGTGTTAAATATATTATTTAAAAATGGATTTTTTTTAAAAATAAAAATTTTTTAAAAAATAATTTTTAAAAAGAAAAAAGAAGAAGATATTTTTGAGGAATTTTTTTTTGTTGTGTTTTGTTTTGTTTTGAAACTCCCGTGAGAATAAGAATGTGGGGGAATAACGGAATAGACTGATACATCACAAAAAGGGAAAGTTACCTACGTCCTTCCCCTGTTTAGGTGTTTCCTTAGCCAGTAAGGTTTTAGCAGGTAGAGGGCAAAATCGTCATTTCCTCCAACATAAACCCTCCTTTACGGTTCCATCTACATTCTCCCTGAAGAACATAGAATTCCATATCCGAATAAGAAATAACAGAGAGCGGGAGGGAGAGAGAGCATGGGGCTTCTTTCTAATAGGTGATCTTTGTTTTTTGTTTGTTTTGTTTTGTTTTGTTTCTTCAAACTGTTCTTTTTAACAATTTTTCTTTTCGAAATTTTGACTTGATTTGTTTTATTTTGAACAGGATCAACAAGGAGAGGCTGAATCCAGGAGATCATATATATTCATGGAGGGCTGCTTATATATATGCCCATCACGGTGCTTTCTTTCGTTCTCTTGCTGTTTGAGTTTCAAATTTTTTGCTGAAATTATGTTCTTTTTTTTTCCTAAAAAAATTTATGGCCTAAATGATCTGGAGTGTAAATGTGTAATGATCTGCAATAAAGTTGCAGCATTAGTATTCTTTTATTTCGGGTTTAAATTAACCAATCTGATCATGTTTTGGGAGTTTTGTGCATTTCAATAGGAAATTTAGTAAAGTTATCCATTTTTATTCAATTTAGCTCCTCTGAGAAACTGCATTGGATCTCTGTTATCGGATATTTCTTTGTTGGTTTTATTCGATCACGGATGCAAGATCTAGAAGATTATGTCCTGCTGAGGTTCCGGCACTGGGCTGGATGATGTTTAGTCCATATTAGTCTACTGAGTTATATAATTTAAAATAATTTATTTTTTAAATAAATGGGAATGGACCGTGTTGCGGATGATTATATAATTTAAAATAAGACAAGACTACTGCCTTCTCAATATACATTCAAGCAGGGATTAGTTAAAAAAAGTGCTAGCCGAATCATATTTGTCTGCATCAGTTTATCTTAGGTTTGTTTTACTTATCTTGTTTGGTTGTTCCCTTAGGAATATGTACTGTCAGTTAATTAAGATCAAGAATTTCTGCATAGCTTTTTGCCTTATTGATGAGCTGACTGTATTTGATGGTATAGACTTTGTTGTCCTGTATCCTCACTTGTAGAAGCCCCAATTTCATTTGGTTGTATAATGCTTACTTTCATTTAGGAAGAACTGATAAATTCTATGAGAATGACATTATTGATAACATAAATATAAATTGTTTCTCATTTGAGTCTTCCTCTTGTGCATTTGACCATATTAGGAATCTATATTGGGGATGATGAAGTAATTCATTTTACCAGACGCGGTCAAGAAGTAGGAACGGGGAGAGTGCTGGATCTCCTCTTGGTGAGCTCCGGACCAGCCAGATACCATGTGCCCTGCCCCACCTGCACTATGCAGGAAGAGGGAGATGGGGTTGTTCTCTCATGCCTGAGTTGTTTCCTTGCTGGTGGTGTCTTGTATCGTTTTGAATATGATGTTAACCCTGCTCTGTTTGTTGCAAAAGCACGCGGTGGAACTTGTACTCTTGCACCCTCAGACCCAAATGATGTAACAGTCCACCGGGCAAAATACCTGCTTGAAAATGGATTTGGGTGTTACAATGTGTTTAAGAACAATTGCGAGGACTTTGCTATTTATTGTAAAACTGGACGTCTTGTTGTGAACCAAGGAACAATGGGACAGAGTGGGCAAATTGCATCTATTATGGAAGGCCCTCTTGCAGCTGTTCTGTCTACATTATTGCGTCTTGTCACTACCAATGTTTATGGGATGGCAGCAACAGCTGTTGGGGTCTACTGTGTGAAGAGATATGCAGCGGATATTGGCATGGGGAAGGAGGTGATGAAGATATCGGTGGAGGATCTAACAAAAAGACTCCAGGTGGCAGAAGAGCAAATTATAGCTAGACCAATTCAGGAAATCCAGTAAGTTGATGTTGAAAAATTTCTGCTCTCTGTTAGTGTGATCTGGTGACTAGCTGGATTTGGACTAAGAATCCCTGTACGAGTTGCAGATTCAATTTTAATGTGGATTTGCAACTTCATGTATCGTTTTCTACGTACGGATTGTGCAACTTAAGTTTCTGAATTATGTTTAATTGATTGTTAATTGATTCTGCTTCGTGACAGTGTTCCTTGAATTGATTTGGTGTAAAACGTCGTTGAACATGATATTGCAATGATGTTATTTTACTATAAAGCAGCCGTGAAGAAGTTATGTCATGGTATAAGAATATTGCTAATTTTGTACAATTGAAATAAAGCATAATTTCGTTCGTGAATTTTAATAATTTTTTTATTTTAACGATTTTTTTATTGGATTCCTGAACTTTAAAAATTACATGTTAGATCTTTCAATTTTTTGTGTGAAATACATTGAGTTCATATGCTACACATTGAATTCTCGAATTTATTTTATTAGAACTAATTGGATTTCTACACATTGAACTTAATGTGTTATAATGAAAAAGTTTACTCAATATGTAGTATAAAGATTTAATGTATTTTAAGCGAAAAGTTAGAGAATTTAATGTGTAATTTTTAAAATTTAAGATCTAATAAAAAAAATGTTAAAGTTCAGGAATCAAATGATGCTTTTCGTCTGTTTTGATGAAAAACGAAGAACGAAGGGTCCAAAATGACCGAGAAATGTAGAATGATATGAAATTCTACATGTTTATAATTTTCTGTGGATTAAAACTATAAAAGCATTTGTTCTTTCAATATATATATAATTAATTAATTTTAAAAGAGATATTACTGCCCCAATTAGAAACTAACCGAAGGCCACGGAGAATTTCCTTAGACACCAAATCCGTCAGTTTTGGCTCCAAAATACAAATACACATGAGAGAATGATTTGGTAGAACAAATTATATTAAAAAGTGAATCAAAGTGAGCACACATTCTTTCTAACGAGATGATTGGCTCAGTAACTAAATTCAAGAGAAATTCGTATTCAATTTTCTCCAATTACTTTATAAAAACAAAGGCACATATGTGTACAAAAATAAGAAAATTTGATACAAGTACAAATTATTAAAAAAAAAAAATTGTTAGGATGCACACGTGTCACATACGCTCATGTATATCCAAAATGTAAGACTTCCGAACCCCCCCTTGCTAATCAACGAAGACATGTCCTCTTAGCATCGGTTTAATCTCGTCCCACATCTGCTGGGCGGCCATTCAAACACAGACGAAAGATATTACCAGATCACTGGAAAAACCATTAGGCATTGGAAACAACTTTGGCAAAGTGTCCGCAAATACTCAATGGACTAACGCAACAAAATTGACATTTTCATACATTTATATATTTCATGATAGCCAGCACTTCGGCTTGTCCACCAAAGCTAAAAACACTAGAGAAATAAAAGAACTTTAATTATGAAATAGAGCTGATTCTGATGCTAATTAGCAGGACAGTCAAATAAGCTTGCAAGCCACGTTGATCCACATCTTCTTCTAATCTCCTACACAAGAAGAACTGCATTTATCCAACCATTATTCTCTGGATTATTTGTTGCTTGAGCATATTTCCCTGTACAATAAAAAAATGCCCTTCAAAAACAATGTTTTCAAGGCATCTTGACATATACAGCAATGGTGGAAAGGATCACACTCACCCCATACAACTTTTCCAGCTGGTGTGACAAGGCCTAATTCACTGACGTTCACCTGAAGTTAACAAGGAAAATCGTGTAATCCGGATCATAAAAAATGAGAATTCCACACATGTACTAGGACAGAATTATATTACCTCAATGATGGTCCCCTTCGTAATAACACCAACTGATGTATACATTGTACCATTGGGATTTTTCTTCACCCCAATGATTTCAAGATTGAAAGCGCATTTGAGTTCAGGGTGTGTAACATGGGTCTTTGTAAAACGCAGTCCTGTTGTACGTATGAAACGCTCATTCTTGGGGAGGTTTTCTTGTAAATGCTGGTCCCACAAATGTAGCTTTGGTGACCATCCTTTTCCATTGCTTGGCTGCGAGAGATGTTTGATGAAAACAAATAATACCATGCAGTTTTCAGCTTATTCTTCCATTGGTTCCCTATCATGATAGGCTAAGAGTAATCTAAATCTCCATAGTTAGAAGGGGAAAGGTTACGGACTTCCGTGCCAACACGAAAATACAATAACTATTTTGACAATAAAAATTTAACCATTTTGATTTTCTTTTTTTCAATTAAAAAGCCACTACATCATTACTTTCACTAGTAAGTATCACCACAGGCACCACACTTCGATTTCTAGTGATCAAATAGAAATGTAACACAATTAAAGTTCATGTGCCAAATTGATAAAATTTAAAATTCATGTTATTTGAAGGATAAAATTTTCTTTAATTGCCGTCATTAGTTTTTATCAAATGAACAAGTCAGTAAAATGCTTACTTTTGCGCTTGCCAGATCTGATCACTTTAAACATTTCATCTTCTGCAACAGGCCTCACCTAAAGGAAGAAAAAGAAGTCCAATTATGAACAAATCTTAAGTATACTGCAAAGTAATTGTCATGCACTGTAGGAAGGACAAGAATAGCACAATAATTAAAAAAAAAATCAAGGATAAAACCAATCAGTATCAAAATCAAAAATATCAGAAAAAAGAAAATGTCATCTAACCTTGGGCAGAGGGACCTCCCATTTCCCAGCCTTCTCTTTCCTCTTCTGCTTTATACTGTTGCTTAAGATCTGCTTATGCCACAATGTTATATACACTATATTTACATTCCATGCGTCCAAAACACTTGCACATGTTCCATAGCTAGACACGTAACAACCAAATTTTCACCAAATATTAACCTTTGCTCGTGTTGTGTTTTTACGATCTAGCAGATGAGAAGGAACAGCTCCTTCCTGAACGTCATCATCCACCTTGCGCCTCGTTGTTGACTCCTCGTGCATGGCCAATCTATACAAAATTAGTCAAAAGCTCAATGGTTAATAGCTGTTCATTTATCAAGAAAACAGCAGGAACAAATAAATAGTGATAGCATCACAGTACACCCTGATTAATTATAATAGGATATCCACAGGATAATTAACAGCAATTAATTCGATTTAAATGTAATGATATGATCAACTCAACCATGACCAATCAAATAGGAGATAAAAAGACCACATGGATAGAAACAGGTTAACACATAAGGCAAACGGTAATAAATGAAGAAAAACTAGTTTTAGTGTCTGATTAAGAAAAAGACACTGCAGATTCAACAATCCTGAACAGGCAACCAGATCATTGTATAAATAGCAACAATAGCATTTATACTTTATCTCTAACTATTGGCATCTCATTACAAAAAATATTAACAAAATACGAATTATTCATGAATCCTAGATAATTGGCAACCATGAAACCCTACTAAGCATGATTGTGCAAGAAGTTGTATCTATATCTTATATGCGATTGTATATGGATTTTAACTAAATGGGACATCAAGGACTAAAAATATAAGAATACAAAATAATCTAAGTGACAGAAAGTAAAGTGCTAACGTTTTCTTCATAAGGGCCTTCTCAGCATAGTTTTTCTTGGCAATCATCTTACCCTTAATACCCAATGCCTGTTTCCAAAGGGAAAAAATAAAAAAGAAATAATCAAATTCCAAATCACGCATAAATCAATCATCAGCAAAAAATATAAAAAATTTTGCAAAAGAATCAGAGACCTTCTGTGCCCTTTCAGAGCGCTTGTGAACTTCACGAGACTCCTTCCGCTTGCGCTCAAAATGGTCGAGACGGTACCCATGCCTCTTCCTGTGTAGCTCTATGTAATCTCCTTGCGGCTATAATCAATTCATAATCAGCCGTAACAAATCAGAAATCAAATGATGAATGAAAAGTATAATTGATGACCGTTAAAAAGTATAATTGTGATATCTTTTTGTTAGTTTTGTTTTGTTTCTTCAATCTCTTCCTTTTAACAATGTTTCTTTTCGAATTTTTGACTTGATTTGTTTTATTTTGAACAGGATCAACAAGGAGAGGCTGAATCCCGGAGATCATATATATTCATGGAGGGCTGCTTATATATATGCCCATCACGGTACTTTCTCTCGTTCTCTTGCTGTTTGAGTTTCAAAAATTTTGCTGATATTATGTTCTTTTGTTTTTCTACAAAAATTTATGGCCTACATGATCGGGAGTGTAAATGTGTAATGATCTGCAATAAAGTTGCAGCATTAGTATTCTTTTATTTTGGGTTTAAATTAAGCATTTTGATCATGTTTTGGGGGTTTTGTGCATTTCCAGGGGAAATTTAGTAAAGTTCTCCATTTTTATTCAATTAAGCTCCTCTGCGAAATTGCATTGAATTTTTTTTATCGGATGTTTCTTTGTTGGTTTCATTCAATTATGGATGTAAGATCTAGAAGATTATGTTCTGCTGAGATTCAGGCACTGGGCTGGATGATGCTAAGTTCCTATTAGGCTACTGAGTTATCATTTTAAGTGCTTGTCCCTTTTTCTGTGGAATGAGAATCAACAGGGTTCCTGATAATTATATAATTTAAAATAAGACAAGTATACTGCCTTGTCAATAAACATTCATACAGGGATTAGTTAAAAAAAGAGCTAATATAATCGTATCCATCTGCATCAGTTTATCTTAGGTCTGTTGTACTTATCTTGTTTGGTTGTTCCCTTAGGAATATGTATTGTCAGTTAATTAAGATCAATAATTTCTACAAAACTGTTTGCCTTATTGATGAGCTGACTGCATTTGATGGTATAGACTTTGTTATACTATATCCTGTATAATGCTAGTTTCATTTAGGAAGAATTAATAAATTCTATGAGAATTGAGCATTGGCATTATTGATAACATAAATATAAATTGTTTCCCATTTGAGTCTTCCTTTTGTGCATTGGACTATATTAGGAATTTATATTGGGGATGATAAAGTAATTCATTTTACCAGACGTGGTCAAGAAGTAGGAACAGGGACAGTGCTGGATCTCCCCTTGGTGAGCTCAGAACCAGCGCCAGATACGGTATCTGAGATACCATGTGCCTTGCCCCACCTGCACTTTGCAGGAAGAGGGAAATGGGGTTGTCCTCTCGTGCCTGAGGTTTTTCCTTGCTGGTGGTGTATTGTATCGTTTTGAATATGACGTTAGCCCTGCTCTCTATTGCAAAAGCACGGGGTGGAACCTATACTCATACCCAAATGATGTAATAGTACACCGGGCAAAATACCAAGGTCAATTTTATCTATGGTTATTAGATTTATGTTTAATTATCCAAAAGTAATTGAATTATTAATTTTTCGTAACGAAATTGTCACTGAATTTAGTATTTTTTTTGCACAAAAATCATATTAATCGATTTTTGGTGATTGGCATGACATACCATATCAGATACTTGGGTACATGTGTCTCTATATTTGTTGCCACATCATCAGCTAATTTGTCAAATTTGATACTTCATCAGCCACATCAATGAAGCAGTTCACATTAGCATGACCAAATAAACAAATAAATAAGGGAATCCAGTCACAAATGGAGCCCTTGCCTACCCCACTTCATTGGAGTCAGATTCGGATCAGCTATGATACCACTTTCACAGGCCATTACTTTCTCACCAAAAAGAGCGTTCAAACTTATAAGCCCAGAACCCTCCCTTTACTTAATTTTCTGATGTGGGATATAGGAAATACAAAAAGGTTGAGAAGATAATGGGTAACCACTTCATTCGGATTATTATTAAGCCCAATTACACCATCCTTCTCTCTCCCTTCGCTGCTTCGATTCAGTTGGGAAGCACAAACGTATATATACTCAAACCACAGTCAGTGATAATATTTGCTCAAATGATGTTGTATTCCTACATCCTCATCTTTATCCTTCTACCCTTGGTATTCTCGACGATCGACAAATTTTTTCGATTTGCCGAGGGAGGGAAGCGAAGAGTTCACATCTCCGACAATCTCAACGACGTCATGGATGATGAAAAGGATGAAGCCTGGAAGCAATGGGGCAAGAAATCGATGCCCTCTTTTGACGAATGATCCACCCCCTTCCGATTTTTCAGATATGGACATGTCACGGATTCAGGATTTGATTATGAAGTAGCAGGTTTAGCCGATTTTTGGATTTGTTAAGCTCCAATTGGGTGCACGCCGGACGTCGATAAATGGAATTCTGATTCATTTCTTTTTTTTGGGTTGTCGGGTTTCAGTATTTACCTGTCAATTTGGCTTGCAGTTCATGATGATGCAAATATTTATATCATGAAGTTATGTAGTGAAATTGAGTTGGAAAATTACAAATTAAAACAAATGCGGGTTGTTAAGTTCTGATTTTCCCTCCAGTTGAGGTCATTTGATCGGTTTATGGAATTCTTTTTAACCAAAGGAACTTTCCTCTTCCTTTTCTATCCAATTTTCAGTTTGGCATTAGATTTGGCAACGAATAATAGAAGATTTAATTATTTAGTAATCGTGCTAAGTATATCATCTATATTTGAAATAACTTTTTGACTTTGATGCAGGGATACAAATCAAAGAAGAAAGGATCTACTTTTGGAAACTAATAAAATTGTTGATGATCTGTACTACTTTAATGATGTCCTTTGTGTGGGCTGAATGATCGTCTGAATGAAGTGATTACTCATAATTTTCTCAACCTTTTTGGATTTTCCATATCCGACATTGGAAAGGTAAATGGAGGGTCGTGGGCTTATAAGTCTGGATGCTCTTTTTGGTGAGAAAGTAATAGCCTGAGACAATTGGTATCACAGCCGATCTGAATCCGACTCCGATGAAGTGGAGTAGGCAGGGGCTCCACCTGTGACCCGATTCCCTTGTTCATTTGTTTATTTGGACATGCTAAAGTGGACAGCTTCATTGATATAGCCGATGATCGATGTGGCAACAAACACAGAGTCACGTGTGTCCAAGTATCTGACGTGAAGAGTCACGTCGGTATTTCGGTAAAAGTCATTACCGAAAATCGGTCAGTATGATTTTTGTGCCAAAAGTATTAAGTTTAGTGATAATTTCGTTATGAAAAATAATTCGATTACTTTTAAACAATTAGACGTAAGTTCAGTGATCATGAGTGCAATTAACCCCAAAATACCTACTTGAAAGTGGATTTGGGTGTTACAATGTGTTTAAGAACAATTGCGAGAACTTCGCTATTTATTGTAAAACTGGACTTCTTGTTGTGAAACAAGGAACAATGGGACAGTAGCCAAGCTGCATCCATTACAGGAAGCCCTCTTGCAGCTATTCTATCTACACCATTCGTTATGAAAAATAATTCGGTTACTTTTAAACGATTAGACGTAAATTCAGTGATAATGAGTGCAATTGACCCCAAAATACCTACTTGAAAATGGATTTGGGTGTTACAATGTGTTTAAGAACAATTGCGAGAACTTCACTATTTATTGTAAAACTGGACTTCTTGTTGTGAACCAAGGAACAATGGGACAGTAGCCAAGCTGCATCCATTATAGGCAGCCCTCTTGCAGCTGTTCTATCTACGCCATTGCGTCTTGTCACCACCATTGTTTATGGGATGGCAGCAACAGCTGTTGGGGTCTACTGCGTGAGTAGATATGTAGCGGACATTGGCATGAGGAAGGATGTAATGAAGATCTCAGTGGAGGATCTAACAAGAAGACTCGCCATAGGCACACTCCAGGTGGCACAACAGCAAATTATAGCTAGACCAATTCAAGAAATTCAATAGGTTGATATTGAAAAAATTCCTACTCTTTGTTATTGTGATCTGGTGAATTGCTGGCTTTGGACTAAGAATCCATGTACAAGATGCAGCTTCAATTTTAATGTGGCATTTGCAACTTCATTTATCATTTTCTATAAACAGATTGTGCAACTCAAGGTTCTGAATTAGGTTTAATTGATAGGTGATTGATTCTGCTTTTGACTGTGTTATATGAATTGATTTGTTGAACATGATTTTGCAAAGATGTTATTTTATTATAAAACAGATGTGAAGAGGTTACATCATGGTATAAGAATGTTGCTAAATTCGTACAATTTCGATTGAAAACGTGTCCAAAATGACAGAAAAAATGAAATTCTGCATGTTCATAATTCTCTGAGGATTAAAACTATAAAATCAATTGTTCTTTGAAAAAAAAGAAGAAAAAAAAACTATAAAATCAATTGTAAAAGAGATATTACTGTCCCGATGTTAAGCTGAAACTAGTTCTTACTTTTTTGTTTTGAAACGAGAAGCTGTAAGTTTGCTTTCGCATAAAACTTTCATCACTGTGTCCTTTCAGGCAGAAACTAACGGTGGGCCAAGGAGAATTTTCTTACCAAGTCCCCAAGTTTTGCCTACAAAATACAAATACACATATAAGAGAATGATTTTTGGTATAACAAATTATATTAAAAAGCGAATGTAAGTAAGCACATGTTATTTCTAACGAGATGTTTCAACGGTACACTAGTTAAAATTCAAAGGCACACGTCCAAATAAAAAATAAGAAAATTTGATGCAAGTAGAAAAGAAAGGAGAAAAATCCATAACTTAATTTTTAAATTTTAACATTTTTAGACATTAAATTTATATACTTTTAAAACTATATATTAAATTTTTCAAATTTTACATATTTATACATTAGATCGCTATAAATACTTTAAAAACTATACAATGAATCACTAAATTTATCTATTATAATATATTAAATTTAAATAGACATTAAAAAAGCAGCGTTCTGTTAATATATAAGTGACTTTAACCGAATGTGAGATCTACTATCATTTGTGCCGTTTATTTTGAACTTTAATATATTTTTTTTGTAAAGTTTAAATAATCAATTTATTATTTTGAAAGTATAAAAATTAAATATAAAATTCAAATACGTAAAATCCTTGAAACACAAGGACTAAAATAGTCAAAAAAAAAAAAAGTTAGGATGCACGCATGTTACATACATTCTCACGTATTTCCAATATGCACGACGCCGGAACCTTCCAGCGATTGCGACTGAAATTAATGCCTCCTTCCCAGCAATTGCCGCTGACATTAATTCCTCCTTACTGGTGTTTCCATAGCAGGAAAAGTATTAGCAGATAGAGGACAAAATCGCCTTTTCCGCCACCCATCGTTTACGGAACTGTCTTATATGTTTTTTTGAAAACATAGAATTCCATAGCCGAATAAGAAATAACAGAGTGCGGGAGAGAGAGAGGGCATGGAGCCTCAGTCTAATAGGAGATCGTTTAGAGAGGGCATGGAGTTTCAGTCTAATAGGTGATCTTTTTTTATTTTTTTTGTTAGTTTTGTTTTGTTCAATCTGTTCTTTTTAACAATTTTTCTTTTCGAAATTTTGACTTGATTTGTTTTATTTTGAACAGGATCAGCAAGGAGGAGCTGAATCCAGGAGATCATATATATTCATGGAGGAAGCGTTATTTGAACTTATATGCTCATCACGGTACTACAAATATGCCATTGCATGGATTTGTACTTAGGACCTCACGGTTTTCATTGTGTTTTCTCGCCACTCAGCAAAGAAAAAATTAATAATTATTTTTATAATCATAAATAAATATAATATTTTTATATTAATATATATATTATAAACTCGATTAATTGGATGACTAAACCTCGATTTTTTATAAAAACAATTTACCGTTCTCTCTCTATATATATATATTGAGAGACATTGAATATATTTTTAATTAGAAGTTATATTGTATTTATTTTTAATTTATGTTTTTTAGTGTAATTTTGATTAGTATTTATTACAGAAATAATATGAAAATTTTATGTATATTATTTTTCTTTTAGTTATTTTAAATAATTTTATTTTGTTGAATATAGGTTAATTTAATTTATAGATCCGTATAAGTTAAAGCCCAACAAAAAATAAGCTCATATTGATCCACAACCAATTGGACCGAACTAAAATTAATTCGATTTCAATTTTAAAAACTTTGATTTTTAGTTCGATTCTTTTAATTTAAAAAGTTTGATTTCGGTCAATTCGGTTCGGTTTGGACCGAACCGAACCAACCATTTGCACAGCCCTAGCCTTGTCAATATACATTCATACAGGGATTAGTTAAAAAAAAAAAAGAGCAAACAGAATCTTATTTATCTGCATCAGTTTATCTTAGGTCTGTTGTGCTTATCTTGTTTGGTTGTTCCCTTAGGAATATGTATTGTCAGTTAAAGATCAAGAATTTCTACATGACTGTTTGCCTTACTGACGAGCTGACTGCATTTGATGGTATACGCTTTGTTATCTTATATCCTCACATGTAGAAGCCCCGATTTCATTTGGTTGTATAATGCTTACTTTCATTTAGGAAGAAATGATAAATTCAATGAGAGCATTGAAATTATTGACAACATAAATATAAATTGTTTCTCATTTGAGTCTTTCTTTTTGTGCATTTGACCCTATTAGGAATATATATTGGGGATGATAAAGTAATTCATTTTACCGGACCTGTTAGAGAAGTAGGAACAGGGAAAAAGCTGAATCTCTTCATGGTGAGCTCGGGACCAGCCACATCCTCTGTGCCCTGCCCCACCTGCACTACGCAGGAAGAGGGAAATGGGGTTGTCCTCTCGTGCCTGAGCTGTTTCCTTGCTGGTGGTGTCTTGTATCGTTATAATTATGGTGTTAGCTCTGCTCACTATGTTACAAAATTACTCCGTGGAACTTGTACTGTGGCAGTGTCAGACCCAAGTGATGTAACAATCCACCGGGCAAAAGACCTACTTGAGAAAGGATTTGGGCTTTACAGTTTGCATAAGAACAATTGTGAGGAGTTTGCTTATTATTGTAAAACTGGACGTCATGGTGCGAACAAATTTATGCGTGGGTGTGGCCAAGCTGCGTCTATTGTGAGACGCCCTGTTGCGAGTTTTGTGAACCGGATGTTGAATCGCAATGGAAGATCTAACAATTCTTTCGTGTAGGGCATATTGGATGGCAATGGATGACGGGGAATATTGGATGGCAATTGAAAATCGAACAGGTCTTGGCTCAAGCATATACCTCTATTTTGATGATAATTAAATTTTATAAAAACTTTGTAAAAATTCTATTTAATTGTTTCAGATTAAATGTCCAAAATTTAATTAAGAATTGCATGAAGAGCTTAAGGATTCAATTTCTGTAGAAATTTCAAGAAATTAGGGTATTAATTCTGTAAAATTTTTTGAAAAACTCTTTATATATGTTTATGCATCATAATTTTCGTTTAAATGCATAAAGTTAGTTTTTACATGCATTATGACATTTA
Organism: Excoecaria agallocha; assembly: GCA_037975025.1. Taxonomy (NCBI): domain Eukaryota; kingdom Viridiplantae; phylum Streptophyta; class Magnoliopsida; order Malpighiales; family Euphorbiaceae; genus Excoecaria; species Excoecaria agallocha. Next base: position 5,601,968 of record CM075815.1, read on the forward strand.
AAAATGGTTCTGTTGTGAAGAAAAATGGTTAAAAATTCTTTTAAAAATGTTGTTAGAAAACATTCCAAAAAATATTTCAGAAAAGTTCGTTCTGGTTTTACTAAAAAAGTTTTGCTGGCCTGGTTTCGTCATAAAAGTTTTATAGTTCTAGTTTAGTAGAACAGTTTGTCAGTTCTAATTTATGACAGAAGCTTTCAGTTCTTGAACACAAGAGAAGTGTTTTGTTTTTGGGTCACCAGAGAAGTTTTTCATTTCTGGAATCAACAGATAAGTTTACAGTTTTGGTACACTAGAGAAGTTTTTCAGTTCTAGCACACCAGAAGACTTCACCAAAATTCCAGTTTTGTTCTCAAAAGAACTTTGTTTTTTTGCGAAAAGATAAAATAACGATTAATTTTTTTTTAAACCAATTTGCCTTTTATCCTAATGGATATATTTTGTTCTGTAACGACTATATTGATTAGGGGACTATAAAAACAAGTTGTTTTCAATTCTAAAACAATAAGAAAAGTTGGAAAAACAATATATCTCTTGAGATTCAAATTCTTATCTTGTTCAAATATTTTTTCATGTCTTTCACGACAAGAAATTACACATTTTATGACATAAGAAATCATCATGAAAAGTTCAATTTTCGTCCCTAAAAAGATAAGGTGACGAATTTTTATCATTATAGAGAACGCCACAATATCCACGTAACATAAAGTTTTATATGACGTTTTGTTATTTGTCATTATAAGTGTAATTTTTTGTGACAAAAATGATTATCGTCAACTTAATTCTTACTTTTCATGGCAAAAATTATATTATAAATGAAATTATATTTCGTCACATGATATTGTTTATCGTCACAATATACGCATGCCTCCACATCCAGCACAATTGCCTTCAGTATACAAACCGCATCCAATGAGCAAGTAGTTGCACTTCAGAATACAGTTAGTTTGTTGGCAAGTCAATTGCACCAGACTATGAAATATATAGTCGAGTTCCGTACTCAGATAAAAGAAGTAAAGGGGAAAGGCAACACATCACAGCATCTAGATGATCCACTTGCGTCAACAACATAGGGTTTTAAATGACTGTAATATTAGGGATAATATTTATGCTTTTTAGGGCTTGTAAGAAAATGATTTGATATATATGTTATTGAATATTATAAATTTTATATTATATTATGAATTAGGCATCTATTAATTTATTACTTTAAATTATATATTTTATATTATATTTTTTTTATTAGGATTGGACTATATAGAAAAAAATAATAAAAAATTTGATAATTAAGATTTTTCGTCTGAAATACATCAAATCGTCCTAAAAATATAGATGAAAATTACTGACGGACAACTTTCCGTCGCTATTTTTCCTATGGTATTTTTCCTATGGAATATAACATACCATAGGTAAAATTGCCTACGAAATACTTATTTTTGTTGATAAATTTGCCTGCAGAATTTTAAATTCATCAGTAAATTTAGCGACGGAATATTAATTTTTATTGGTAAATTTATCTACGAAATTTTAAACCCGTTGGTAAATATGACAAATTACTACAATTTTTCAATCTGCACTTCCCAACGAAATTACCGAAGGATAATATTTTTCGTCGGTAAATTTACCGACAGAAATATCTCCATCGACAAAAGTACCAATAAGCGATTCTCCGTCACCAAATTCCATCGGTATTTTCATTTACCTAATTTTCGTTGGAAATTTTAGTCGAAAAATTTAATTTTTCTTATAGTGTTGGCTCAGGTGCATCCATCTTCTAAGCAATATTTTTTTTTAAAAAAAAAGCCAGAAATGAGGGGCGAAGGAATTATAATTGGATTATACTTTAGCATAGGAAAAAAAAAGGCTCAATCCTCCCATAAGAACCTAATGCTTCAACCAAAAATAAGAATGTATGCACAATTTCCACACATGGGATCCGCTATTGTTCTTCTTAATAGATTAAATAATCTACACAAGTTTTAGTATAATAGTAATTCTGTTACTATTTTTTCATTGCTATTTTAATATTTTCTTGTAGTGTTTGTATCTTTTACTTTGAAAAAAGATTGTGGATAAAATACACTAGTATTATATATTGGTTTTGACTCTTACCCATTAAAAGAGTTATTAGTAGAAAAAAAATCTCAAAACGGTATGTTAGAGAGTAAAGGAGCCATAGAGGTCGAACCACAATAAATTGATTATGTTGATCTCATCTCTTTCCCTCTTTTCTGTTTTGTTTCTAAAGTTCTTGAACAATTCTCGTTCGATCAAGTTCATTTTTGTTCTGAAAGATTTTACTTCAAAACCATTTTTGTCATTGATTATAATTTGAAAAGGGATTTGATTTATATACCTTATACTTTACATTTTACATTCATCAATTGTATTTCATTTTGTTCTATATTACCAGAATGCAAATCTAGATTTTTAGAATACCATAACATAACTTCTGATAAATTAGAAAACACCACCAGAACACGTCATTTTTGCCAAACTAGAACTTACCTGAAAATTTATTAACACCCAATTCACCTCCCTCGTATGTGTTATCGGGACTGACAACAAGAAGACTTGCCATAGGCACACTCCAGGTGGCAGAACAACAAATTATAGTTTGACCAATTCAAGAAATCCAATAGGTTGATGGTGAAAAAATTTCTACTCTCTGTTTTTGTGATATAGTGAATAGCTGGCTTTGGACTAAAAATCCCTGTACAAGTTGTAAATTCAATTTTAATGTGGCGTTTGCAACTTCGTGTATCGTTTTCTATGCACAGATTATGCAACTCATGGTTCTGAATTATTATTTAATTGATTGATCACTGATTGAAATATCCTAATATAGTCCAGGTAAATTTTTCACTATCCATTTTGGAGGCCTATTTAATCTTAATTTTACCTCAAATTATACCAACGGACTCGTATTAATTTGTACTTCTAATGGTGAAGAAATATTTTTACGGATTTCAGATGGTATTATTCACCACAATATCATCTCTGTATCACTATTTACGATCCAAAAATACTATTTATAAAAATTAAAATTTTAGGTATTACAGTGATTTTGCTTTGTGATAATGTTATATGAATTTATTTGGTGTAAAATGTTGTTGAACATGATATTTTTAATATGTTATTTTATTAAAAAGGTGATGTGAAGTGGGTATAAGAATGTAGCTAAATTCCTACAATTTTGATGAAAAACGAAGTGTCCTCCTTGACAAAGAAATAAAATTATACATGTCTATATTTCTTTCTAGATTAAAACCTATAAATTCAATTGTTCTTTAAAAAAAAAGGCAAAACTCATAATTTAGTTCCTGAACTTTAACATTTTTACACATTTATATTCTATATATACTTTTAAAACTACACATTAGATCTTTTAAATTGAACGTATTTATACATTGAATTTCTATACTTTTAAAACTACATGTTGGATCCCTGAACTTAGGGATGAGCATGGACCGGTTAACCGATCCATGCGCAAAAAAATTAACCAGTCCATTAATATCGGTTTTTCAAAATTACTAACCATTAACCAGTCCGTTACATTCGGTTAACTAGTCCATCGATTTTAGTTTCTCAGTTTGGTTGATCAATATTTTTCGGTTAACCATTAAAATTTATAACATAAAATTATATAAAAAAATTATATAAAGTTTAATTAAATTTTCAATGTGTAAAGTAATTTAATATAAAAATTATAAAGCAAACATAATTTACTAGCCAAAATTCATGTTTTATAAATTAATAACTAATATTATAAAATAGATTTAACATTTATTAAAAATTACTATTTTTTATTCCAAGTCAAAAAAAATTGGATAATAATGTAATTAAATGCTATTAAGTAAAATATGAACTCTAATATATGATAAAAATATATATATAAAAGCTAATTGTTTACTATATATAAATATTGCTATATAATTAAAGAGAATGATATAATATAAATTTAGTTTAAAATATTATATAAATTTTATAAAAAAATATAAAAAATTAAGGTATAAAAATATATTTTAAAGTATTATTTTATGTAAATTTTAGAAAAAATAGAGAAAAATTAAAGATATAAAAAGAATATATATATATATATATATATATATGAACCAGTTAACCGTGGACTAACGGTTAACTAGTATTTAAAAACCTAAATCATAATCATTAACAAAAAATGTAAAAATTAAAAACCGTAACTGAATCCATTGGATCAGTTAACCATAAAAATCGATTTGGTTTCGGATCGATTTTGCGGTTAACCATAATTTCGATTTTTTTGCTCAGCTCTACCTAAACTTATCTATTAAAACACATTAAATCCAAGTGGACGTTAAAAATAATAACTTTCCGTTAAAATACACATAATTTTAACCTCGTTTGTATTACATCGTCGTTTACACCATCTATTTTGGACTTAATGTATTCTTCTAAAAAGTTTTGAGGACTCAATATGTAATATTAAAAGTATAGGGGTCCAGTGTATAATATTGTTAAAGTACAGATTTTTCCAAAAAAAAAAACTATAAAACTTATATTTCTTTTAGTGTTAAGCTGAAACTAGTTCTTTTTTTTTAAACGAGAAGCTGTAAGCTTGCTTTCTGCATAAAACTTTCATCGCTATGACCTTTCAGTTAGAAACTAACCGAGGGCCACAAAGAATTTTCTTAGACATTAAGAGTCTGTTCACTTGCATAAAACTATTACAGTTTTTCAGAAAAAAAAATTCATATAAAATAAAAAATTATAATTATAATTATTTTATTCAATTTTCTAAAATAAAAAATGTAAATTAGATGTTCCAATTTTTTAAAATAAATAAAAAATTAAAAAAAATAAAACACTATAAGAAAATACTCAATTAACAACGAAAATTATTGATTTTTCATTGTTAATCAAAATTAACAATAAAAATTAGCAACGCAAAGAGTTGTTGTAGATTTAACCGTTGCTAAAATTTAGCAATATAAATCAATTATGTTGGTAATTTTAGCAACGGAATTCAAAATCTGTTGCAAAATTTACCAAATGTAAGATTCTGTGAATTGGTTGAATTACCAATGAAAATTAATTTCCGTCGCTAAATTTAACAGCGGAAAAATATTTCCGTTGCTATTTTTAACAATGGAAATTACAAGTTTCATTGCTAATTTTTACAACGGAAAAAGATTATGTTGCTATATTTAACAATGGAATTACAAGACCGTTGCTAAATTTAACAACGAAAAGTTTTCTGTTGTTAAATGTAACAACGGAAAATCATCGGGAGCCCTAAGTGGGAGCTCTAAGAATCTTTAATCAACCACAAAACTTCCCTTTAATTACCACTCTAAAATCAATTCTAGGTTTCAATGTGAATTTACAGAGTAGAAGAAAAAATAATAACAAAATCCTACCTCACCTGAAGCTTAACCACTCTAATTCTTTAAGTGACAGCTTCAATTCACTTTTTTTTCCCTTTCTTGATGATGCCACAATAAAATTCAGAACTTGGAGTAGAAATAGACCAATCTGGATTCTATCTAACAATAATCAGCAATGTATCTTTGTTCTATGATAGCCTTATTCTGCTCAAGTAAACAACTATTAGAGAGTTCGTCCCACATTCTGTCTTCTACCAAACAATATATATACCCCAAATGCCAAGGTAAATAGTAAATTACAATAGTAAAAAAAACTCAGAGGTCCATTTACCAAAAACAAAGAAAGACCAAAAAAACAAAAGATGTTAAAATCCAACACATGCGTTGCTCTTAGTACAAGACACACAAAAAGCACAATCACTTGCATATATGTCCAAAAATCTAAATTTACATGAAAGATTATTTACCTTTGTCATATTGCTACAGAACAGAACATCACATTTGAAGGGCGTCTTTATACAGCTTTCCTAATTAACATAAATTCCTAGATACGAATACAAAATACACTTATCATAAGGTAGGATAGCCTATATACATAAATTTTTTAGCACTTTCATAATAGCAATTTCATAAAATTACCAGTTCATAATAGCAATTTTTGGATATATATGCAAGTGATTGTGATCCAAATAATTATCTGCCAAGTAATTGGTGAAGATACTCTAAATTTAGTGAAAAGATATTGATTCAGAGAATAGAAAACATACAAGATATGAAATGACTATGCAGGTGACTGAACATTTTCATATAAATCCAAAACTTTAAATAATGCATAAAACTTTAAATAATGCATAAATTAATTGCAGATTGAAAAACAATATAAGTTTTTTTTAAGTTCTTACTAAATACATTGTGATCGAAATGGCTTAGTCCTCTACATTGTGATAGAAATCACTACAAGAAAACAGCAAAATAGCAACGGAAAATTAGCAACGGAAATCAATTTCCGTTGCTAAAATTGGTTGAATTTTTATTGATTTAGCAACGGAATACCAATGGTTGTAGTCCGTTGCTAAAAGGGAGGGATATTTTAGCGCCATTATTTAGCAACGGAAATTAGCAACGGAATGGTATTTCCGTTGCTAAATATGGCGGCAATTGAGGGAGGGAAAATTGGGATAAAATATAGCAACGGAAATTTATATCCGTTGCTAATTTAGCAACGAAATAAAATTTCCGTTGCTATTTTTATCCCAATTTTTCCCTCCCTCAATTGCCGCCAAAATTAGCAACGGAAATATAATTCCGTTGCAAATATAGCAACGGTATTAAGTTTCCGTTGCTAAATTAGCAACGGAATAATATTTCCGTTGCTATTTAGCAACGGTATAATTTCCGTTGCTAATTCCGTTGCTATTTCACCTAACCCTAGGTATAAATATAATTATTTTCTGCGTTTTTCTTTCCCATTTTCTGCGTTTTTCTTTTCTTTTTGCGATTCAACCTACAGCCTCTCTATCTCACGCCTCTACTTGGTTTCGTTGCTCCGATCTTCACGTATTTTTGAAGAAAAATCAAAGACGCTTGGATCTTTGCTCTTGGTCGGTCTTCCTTTCAGATCCGGTCCTCTTGCAGGTTTGTTTCATTTAATCTTTGACTGTGTTTGCGGATTCCTAGTCTTTATTGTCCACATGCATCCTTAAGATTGTTGCTTTATTTTTATTTTTTGGTGGGACTGGCGGTGGTTATTAGACAAAATGATTAACCTTTATAGGAAGCACAGACCAAATACATGTAAAGGAAGCACAGCTTGTCTTAGTTTTCTCATATGATTCTTCACTGTCGTCAATCTGCCATTGTTGATGAAAAAGGAAACTCTCAATTTCAATGTTAAATAATATCTTTTTGTTCGAAAGTTCAATATTTAAATCTTTCTTAATATCTTCCACAAAATTAATCACACTAAATATTTGCAGTTGGAATCTTTCGGAATATGTTCCTTATCTCCATTCATACTTGTATTATTTTACTATAAAAAATTTTATATTGGTTGGAAGCGAACAAATTTAATCTACAAATCACTTAATGCTTCGTCGAATACAAAAGCAATTATACTAGTTTTGAATGGTTCACGGTATTTCAAGTTCAGCCAACTGGTATGTACTAGTTTTGATAACCATGCTTATAGTCCTCACTGGTGGCCCATTTTTATTTTATTTCCTGGAGTTTTCTATTCTTGATATTTAACCTTAATCTTTCAATACCTGAGGATTTAAATTGAGTGGTTGGCTGACTAGTGTGCTAGGTATTGCATTTCAGAATTTGTTGAATGCTACAATTCTGCCATGCATTTGTGTCAGGCATTGGAAAGTGTTGAGGAAGCCTTGATAAGACTGGAAAATTTGCTCCAGGAGTTGCATGTATCAAGCTCTAATTCTGGAAAGGAGCAACTAAAAGCTGCTTGTTCTGATCTTGAGAAAATCAGGAAACTTAAAAAAGAGGCTGAGTTTCTTGAGGCATCTTTCAGGGCAAAAGCAGATTCCCTTAAGCATGTATTTGTTTTGTTTTATTACTTTCAGGGCAAAAAAACTAAATGTTAGTGAGCAGCAAATGTACTTTAAAGGGAAAAGAAGGAAGAGTGCTAGTATGGGAATTGATTGGAACAACAGGTATCAAACTTCTGCAATAGGCCTATGACAGTAGTTTGATTTATTCAAACCCAATAATATTTAGTTTTTTTGCTTCTCCTGTTCTTGTGAGGTCTCAGGAAATCTCGAGGATTGTGGAATATATTTGTGCCTTTCCCAACCAAGAAGCCTGATCCTGATGTAGCAGTGCCTGATAGATCTGTATGCTCGCCTTCGTAATGTGCCTATAATATAATTTTTATGCTTCTAATCTCCTTATCTAGCTTGACTTTTTCTATCAAATGCATGTTCTTTTATATCTACCTTTTCTTTAACATCTAAGCAAAGTATTGATACTTAATTTGAGCATAGGCACTGAACAAAATAGTTACCGGTAGAAAATATTGCCAAACAAGTCTGCATGAGTGCACAGCTGTACCACCCTTATGCTTTTCTTTCACTTGTTTGATTTACCACTGATATACTAGGTAGCCCAGTTGGCAGTTGAATTTATGCATGTCCCTAGTGCTTGACAGAGTGCTCCTAAAAACAGCACCATATGTCATATTTCAGTGCTGAAGGATATAATATATCCGTGTGGAGTAGATTTTGATTCTCCTGTCATTGACTATAAATAATTAATCAAAGACATCAACATTCATTGTGAGCGGACCTTCAGAATAGGGACTTTGGACAGTTATATCTGCATGTGTGCATGTTTGACAGTCTCAACATTTTTTTTATTTTTGGTGTTATTATTTTATTGATTTAATTTATGAATTTATTCATCTAACTTATTTAGATAAGTGCTAAATGTTATACATCGTTATTTGTTTTGGGATAAGGGGAAACAGATCCATATATTATTTAATTCTGTTTTTTTTCAGTGTATTTTATCACGTTAAATATATTTTTTAATAAAAAAATTTAAAATAAATATGCTCCATTTTGAACAGTACAATAGTAGCTTTGGCCATTTCCCGGTTACTTTTTGTAAGCTTATATTTTCTCACATGTGCAGTGGGAGACAGCTGTTGCTATGAGGTTAAAAGAAGATTCATTTCTTCTGTAAGTTTCGAATTGGTTCTTTTGGGTAAATTTGAGAATCAGATGAATCTCAATTTGAAAATTATTTGTTGTTACAAGCATACTGTGCTAATTTTATATACAGTTATTGAATTTATTCATGTTTAATAGAAAAATTATAAAAAATTAATTTTATAATAGAAAAATACTTTAATTTTAACTTCAAAAAGTTACTTTATACGGAAATTGATCAAAAATTTTATTAAGACATACAGTTGTTATATCTCAATAAAGTTCAAAATGAAAAAGAAAAACATAATATAAATATCAATGCAATGCAAATACAAATACAAATACAAATAGGAAATTAAAGCTAACTGGTAAGTTGATTTATCAGCTAATGAGTTGCATGCTAACGGTATATTTTGGTGAATTTTGATTAATTTCTAAATAAAGTTACTTTTAAAGCTAAAATAGATAAATTTAGATATTTTTGTGTTAGAAATTTTTTTTTATGACTGTTCCGTTATATGTGCATAAATTCACCAATCGTATGTGAAATTAACCCAATTTTATGCTTTTATAATAAGAATTCTATTTTGATTTGTTTCCTAACTTCCAGTAATTGGTTAATTACATAAACATGAAAATTACAAAATCTTATCTTTTGATAATCTCATTATCTTAATCTAAAGGCCTAATTTTATGGCAACATCAAGATAGATATATATATATATATATATATATATATATATATATATATATATATATATATATATATATATATATATATATTTGTGTGTGTGCGCGTGCATGTGTCAATGGCATATTGTTGAGATGAGAAGAGGGTTGTTGGGGTGATATTGAAGTGATTTGTGCGGTGGGATTCAATGCACATAAGATTTTTAAACGTAGAATCATAAAAAGCTTGTGGTTATAGAGGCAGAATATGTGACTAAAGGTTGTCTCTTTAATTTGCTTTCTTCTGGAAATGACGTTTTGGTATTGATAACTCTCATCTATTTTATTCTTACATTAATTACTCGTCACTCCATAAAAAGATATTCATTGATATTTTTAATTATAATTAAACTATATATATTTTTATAACTAATCACCAAAATCTAGCCAGATTAAAAGTTACGGGAAATTTTGTTTTTGATTTTGATTTTAATTTGTTTTACGGCTGTTTTTGTAGTTATAATTATGCCTTTAATTAAATTAAGAAGAAGAAAAGAGTAAATAATTAGAATCCAAACGTATGTGTACATTTTATTCATTAGTGGATGAATTTTGTTGTGACAGACCTCTTCTACCTTGTGCTAGGAAAATTGATGCTATTACAAATAATAATGGCAAAATTTAACTGGGTTTCATTTATGTTTCATATGGTATTCCACCTGATAATATGCTGAAAGGCTTTGCTCTTTTTGGGACATAATCGGGCTGTAAAACTGGTTGCTTCTTCGGCTGATTTAAAGTTGCAAAAAATTCCTCTTTTTGTGCTAAAATCCTCAGACAAGTGAAGGAAATACACTATATATGATTGTGTTCTGTTGTCCTGGGGTTTTTTGTTTCACAGTCAATGGAGTAGCGAGTATGACCTAATTTGTCTCCCGATTTTGTTTGCATGTTTCACGGAATTGAATGATTGTGTTTGTCATTGCAATAAATGTTCCTGTATTATTGATTTTGTGAATGCAGGAAGATGAACATATTGGTCAAACTACTTTAACTGAAAGTGGTGCACTGTCAGAAACAAATGACATTCTTCATTTCGAACTCCTAAGGAATGAGTTAATGGAACTAGAGAAACGAGTCCAAAGAAGTACTGATCGGTCTGAAAATGAAGAGGTAATTCTCATAATGACCTGATGCAATATAACTGTCACTGAAGTTCTCTTTGTGTGTAAGAAACTACATGATCTGATGCAAAGTGTTGGGAGCAGATTCTCAACATTGCAAATTGACCTTGTGTTCTTGGTGTTGCCACTTGAAAATTACATTAATTCTGAATCTTTTATAGATTATACTATATTATTTAGGTACCTATACTGAGTTTATATTAATTTTTTATGGATTTTTTATTCATACTATGGATTTTATGTTAATTACATTATATTTTTTTAATGACTAATCAATTTAGATCCTCAAATTTTTATCATTTCAATGGCTACATTTGATTTTACTAATCAATTGATGATCCTCAAAATTAGCTATGTAAAATATAATATTTTCGTTGCTGATTTTAGCAACGGAATTATTTTTTCCGTTGCTAAAATTAGCAACGGAATTGATTTTTCCGTTGTTAAAATTTGCAACGGAATTGATTTTGCCGTTGCTAAAATTAGCAACGGAATGTGTAATTCCATTGCTAAAATTTACAAATCAACCGAAAATGAATTGGTTGAATTTAGCAACGGAATAAAGATTCCGTTGCTATATTTAGCAACGGAATAAAAATTCCGTTGCTAAAAATAGCAACCGCCAGAAATTTCGTTGCTAATTTCCGTTGCTATTTTTTTTAGCAACGGAAAATTTGCATTTTCCGTTGCTAATTTTCGTTGCTAAATTGGATTTTTCTTGTAGTGGAGTGGTGTCCGATCGGACTGATGAGACGCCATGTCCCGTCTAGTCCACTGACACAAGTAAGCGCCCATACCTTCCACTTGCTCCCTGTCACATCGCCGCATACCTACTCCAATGTTAGTTATCACGTCCCAAGGTACTCAAGTACCCCTCCTAAAGAACTCCTATAAATAGTCTAAAATATAATGGCTCTAGGTATTGAATATCTAAGACTCTCTTTCTAAAAGTTACTAACTTAAACTTTAGATTTCTAATGCTCGAATCTGATCGGATACTCCATCTTGCAGGTTCTATCATCCGATCGAATCTTCCTGCCATCAGCTTTCTTTATCTTAGATAAAGACAAATCGTGCTTTATCATTTGGTGCTCTCATTGAAAGAAAATGGCAGGTTCGAGATCCAATGAACACGCAGCTTCTAGAGAGTATAATCACAACAGCTAGAGCAGATTTAGGCCCTCAGAAAGAAGAGAGAGGTCTTTCAGATCCCCTACTAGGGGTAACCTCCTCCTATATTTCAATGACGTAGTCATGCAGCAATCAAAAGATACCCCTATTACTATCAGGGACATGAATGCCATTCTTAGTGACTTCACTAAGAGCATAGTCTAAACTCTAAAAAAAGGGAAAAATGCCCAGGACTTCTGAAAGAGGCCATAAATTGAACTTCATGGCTGAAGACTTTGGAAGAAGAAGGAACAAGGGAATTTCCATCAACGAGCCAAGAGCTCGTGATAATAGGAGGGTAGGGGCCAGAACCCCAGGTAGATACGACAAAGGGGAAGGGGATAATGTTCTCAAGCAGAGATTCTTCATATATCCTTAGTAGATCTTCCACCTCATCCACTGGGAATGATTTGTCTTTCATGTGCACGCCAAATCGCAGCCACACGAAAGGGCGGAGAGATGAATTTGCCTCAACAACCATGACCAGGAAGGACAAATGGTTCAAGCAGAAGCTCAAGCAGTTTGGCTTGTCAGGTTCAAAAAAAGGCATGTTCGAGGGAAACACCTGCGGTAACATAGCCTCCTCATTTTATAGGAAAATCACAGAGTCAGAGCTACCTCCCAGGTGGAGAGACGTGATAATGGACAGGTATATAGGTAAGACTGATCCTGCTACTCATCTTGCAGAACATCTAACGAAAGTGCAGGTGTACACCTATGATGAAATGATTGCCTGTAGGATATTCTCTACCACCTTGGGAGGAGATGCCCTTACGTGGTTCCATGAGTTCCCGTAGGGATCAATCACCTTTTTTCGACAACTAAAGGAGCTTTTCATTACACAGTTCATTGTACAGATGCGGGCGCTAAAATCTGTGAGCTATCTATGCAACTTCTATCAAAGGACCAATAAAAGTCTTTGAGACTACATCGACAGATTCCAAGCCACAATGTCAGAGGTAAGGAATGTAAGCGTGGAGATGGCATCCACAACTTTAGCCAACGATACTGTTGATAGGCCATTATTTGAGTCAATTATAATAAGGCCGCCAACTAGCTTTTCCAATCTAATGGAAAAAGCTAGGTAACACATTCAGCTGGATGACATCTTAAGGTCCAGTCGAGGTAGAAGGAGCAACGTTATGGACATGCTCCAACACCCAGACGGACGATCGTTTGACCACACCCCAATATCCGAACAGATAGCAAGGAGTCCCGAGAGAGCCTTCACTTCGAGAAATTTGGGAAAAAGAAAGGAGGCAGAATGATTCAGGTCCGATCGGGGTATTGGTCAGCAGGCTCGAACTTTCACTCCGCTTAACACCAATCCCGCACAAGTGTTGATGCCGATCAAGAAAAATCACCAAAAGGTGAATTGGCCCAAGAAGATGGATGAAAAGAGTAGAAGGACCCGAAACCATAATAAGTACTACAAGTTCTACAAGGATGTCGGTCACACAACCGATGAATGTCACTAGCTGAAAGAAGAAATTGAGCGACTATTACAAAGAGGGTACCTCAAGAAATTTGTAGGTCCAACCAGAGGGACAAGTCCTTGTAAACGGTCGGACCTTAAGAAAGATGATTCTGACGATGATGACGAGCGGAGAAAATCAAAAAATGCGGATCCACGCCGATCGTATGCTGGTGTCATAAACATGATCACTGGTGGGTCATCCTATGGAGAGGATCTCTCTAGAAAAAGAAAGGGAAAAGGTATCTATGTCTCCCAGGTGTCCTAGTCAGGGAAAAAGAAACCCAGCAGCCACCCATCTATTATGTGAGCCAAGTGCTTAGGGGCCCAAAATTGAAGAAAGGTTTGGTTAAACAACTCATCATTGCCCTAATGATGTGCACAAGAAAGCTAAGATAATATTTCAGAGCACATACGATAGTGGTCCAATCGAGTCAACCAATCTGAAAAATTCTCTAGATCCCGGACTTGGAGGAAAAAATTATGGTATGGGCAATCAAGCTCCAATCATGGGATGTGAGGTACGAACCCAAAAAAGTAATCAAGGCTCAAGTTTTGGCAGACTTCATTGCTAAATTTACTGGCGAAGAAGTAACCAATCAGCCCCAACCTACAAAATGAAAAATGATCGTGGATGGAGCTGCAAATGACAACCAAGGAGGCACATGCATCGTAATAATAGGCCCCTTAGGCATTATCATAAGGTATGTAATAAAACTTAGCTCTAAAATTTCAAATAATATGGTAGAGTATGAGATGCTTCTGTAAGGACTGAGACTGCTCCATACCATCCGACCGGAGTCAGTCATCATCAAAAGTGACTCCCAGCTTGTGACGAACCAAGTCTTAGGCATCTTCGAGGCCAGAGAAGCCAACATAATACAATATCTAGCAAAGGTCAAGGTAGCACTCAAGATGCTGGAAGAATGTGGATCCAAATGGATCTTACAGAAGATGTCAAAAGATCAAACTTTAGTCGCTGATCGGCTTGCCAAAATATCTGCTTTCGAATAAAGGATGGTGGAAGAAAATATAACCATCGTTGAGCAACCGACTTCCTCCTTAGACAAACAAAAATGATGAAAATTGAGCCAGCTCAAGAAACACGGATGAGCTCTATCAAGTGGTACCTACAAACAGGTAAATTACCTGAAGATAAAGCGAAAGCTCGAAAGGTATCTCAGAAATCCCTGAATTACTCTGTTATTAATGGTGAATTGTTCAAAAAAGCTTTCAATCACCCTTGGCTCAAATACGTGACGAAAGAGGAAGGAAACTACATCCTAAGGGAAATCTATGAAGGCATTTGCGGAGCACACAAGGCTAGTAAGGCCATGGCGAGGAAAGTACTCCAAACTGGATACTTTTGGCCAAGCATCTTCAAAGATGCTCAAGAAAAAGTAAGAAGATGCCAACATTGCCAAATCTATGGGAGAATTATCAGACAACTGACAGTAGACCAGCATTCGATTGGAGTTTCTTAGCCATTCGACCAATAGGGCTTGGACATCCTAGGACCCTTTTCCCAAGGGAAAAAGCAAATAAAGTTCCTCCTTGTCGCCATAGATCACTTCTCCAAATGGATCGAGGCAGAGCCTCTAGCTAGAATCACAGTGGAGAGGGTCAAAAATTTTGCATGGAAGGATATAATTTATAGTTATGGCTTACCCAATGTTTTTATTACAGATAATGATAAGCAGTTCGACAGCTCGATCTTCAAAAACTTTTGCCAAAATCACAATATCAGCCTTAAGTTCACCTCCGTCACCCATCCCCAAAGTAATGGGATGATCGAGGTCTCCAATCGAACACTCTTGGAAGGCTTAAAGAAACGACTGGGCAAGGCAAAAGGTAACTGGACTGAAGAACTACAAAGCATCTTATGGTCTTACAGGACATCTCTGAGAGCTGGCACTCATCAAGCACCATTCTCTCTTGTCTATGGCTCTGAGATAATGATACCCATAGAAATTGGTCTCTCATCCTATCGGACAACATTCTATTTCGATAGGATAAACATCCTAGATAGATGCCAAGATTTGGACTTGGTTGAGGAAATGAGAGAAAATGCCTATGCCAAAATCGTTGCTTACAAACAAAGAATCTCTAGATACCACAACATAAAAGTAAGGGCAATAACTTTACATGGGTGATTTGGTGCTCAGAAAGACAGATATAAGCTTGGGAAATGTCGGAGTTGGGAAGTTAATGCTAAATTAGGAAGGCCCCTATGAAATCTTTAAGGTTCTAACCTTCAGTACTTATAGACTCAGAACCCTCGAAAGGTCGGATATTCCCAAAAGCTGAAATATCGAAGTACTCAAGAAGTACCATGTATAATCATGTATCAAATTCACATTCAATAAAGAAAAATTTCTCCATTTTTCTTTATCTTCGAAAAAAGGTATGTTTTTATTTATTTGTTTGTTAGTTTTGATGTTTGTTTGCAGGTCATTTGTTTTACTCCATTCGGAAAAATCTCGATTGCCGGTCGTAGTTCGTCCGATTAGAATTGAGGGATGATTATTCGTTAGGCTCGATGCTCATCCTGAGCCTAAAATACGAAAGCTTTTTTCTATTATAATTCCAGCTCCCTCGCTAGGCTCGATGCTTATCCCGAGCCCAAAATACGAAAGCTTTTCTCTATCATAAGTTAGTCTGCTAGGTTCGACGTTATTCCCGAACCAAAGATGCGAGACACCTCCATTTAGTCTCTACTAACTCATTCGCTAGGCTCGACGTCTATCCTGAACCCAAAGTGTACAGGATGGCAATTGAGTCAGTTATATCTCCTCAGTAATTAATGTACGAAATCGCCAAATCCACAAAATAATGTTTGAGTCTCCAACAAATAACCGATCTTTATATCCGATCGGATAATACTTCGATCAAATCAAAAACTGAAAAATCACCTACTGCGCTTGACGCGATAAATCTATCACAACTCATGCCTCAATGAAAGGTTTATCTTTTAAATCCGATCAGATCAAGCAATCGTTGATCCTAAAGAGTTGTGTAATGTAGTGCTTGAAAAGCATCTTATGATTCAGGAAGTATTTTACTTAGTCAATTTTTCATATTCTCCATGTTTGGTTTTATATACTCTCATTGGCTGATTTTGTACATTCTCAATAAAGGTTTCTATTTATCCCATTTAGTTAATTTTATAACAAATTTTACTCAAAATGAGAATTGCAGTACGAAGGCACAATTGGAAGGCAAACTAAATGTTATATATATATGAGAAATCTTTACAAGTTACAAGGAAAGGAGAAAGCTATTACAAAGAAAAAATTGCAAAGAAATAAAAAACCTAAGCCTCTATTTCTATAATCTCTACTGTTATAGTGTTCGGCTCGGCAGCAGGCTTTACAACAGCCTCAGTAGAAAGTTGGACATTTTCAGGATCCGCTGGTAGAGAGACGATAACTTCAGGCTCCGCTGGCAGAGGGGCAATGACATCAAGCTCTGTTGGCAGAGGAGGAACGACTTCAGACTCAGTCGACAAACTGACGCCTTCTTGTGATGCTAAAGGCACTTCCTCTACCATTCCCTTAGTCTCTCCGACTAGAGGAGCCTCCTCATCATCATCGCTTGAGGGAGGACGGGAAGAACCCCTGGATCCTCCATCTAGTCAAGATCGGCTTCAGGGAAGCGTTACCTGGCTGCATGAATCAACCGAGTTAGCAGCCTCCCTTGGGCCTCGCTTAACTGATCAAGGACCTCCTCCTTCTGAGCATCCAACTCTTTCGCCAATTTTTTACGCCAAGATACATCATTCTCCGACAGAGCTATCTCTAGACAATTCCTTTCTGCCAGGAGGAGGTCGTGTTCGGACAAAGCCTTATCCTTATCTGCGTTGGCCTTATCTCTATCTGTATTAGCTTTAAGGTAGTCAGTTGTAAGTCGTGAGCATTCACCCCTTAGCTTGCCTACCTCCTCCTCGTACTTCTTGCACAAAGCACTATTAGCAGCAAGGAGTGCCACATCCCCCTTCAAGTGATCCACCTCGCTCTGTCGAGCCTTGAGGTCTTGGGCTAATCAGGCTCTTTCCCTCTTCAAATCCTCTACCTCAGACCTTAAGAGCGCATCATCATTTTTCATTGCATCACTGGCGGTTTCAGCTTCCCTTCTCTATCGAACGGCATCCTCCCACTTCGCTTGGGTATAGGCTGCCATGCCATGCATGCGAAGCCCTTTTTTGATTAGCTATGAGAAGGGGAAATATTGTTAAAAAAGAGAGAGAGAGAGAAGGAGAAGGCAAGTATTACCTTCAAACTTTGTTGTTGAAACAACCCAAACTCTCGAGAGAGAAGGTTGAGCTCCGCCATTACTTTGAAGTCACTATCTTGAGCGAGGCCCTGGCAAATGAAGGATGATACACCCCTATTGGTTACCGACCAATCTTCACTAAACTGCTTCTTCAAAATGACATCAAAGAAAGGGCCTAGCTTTTCTTGAGCTCTCCCTGAAGGCTGCCGGGTCGGTCTGCCTTGAGCTATTTCCTTGTCTTCTGCTATTATTTGAGCATCCACAGTAGCTATAGTTTCAGCAGCTACCTTCTTGGCTGCCTCTTCGATCCTCCTTTGTGCTGCCTCATCTATTGAGGCCTCCCTTTGCTCAATAGACGAGCGAGGGATTGGGGATGGTTGTGGCTCTTCCTCGTCAGATTTGTCCCTCAGTTGTAGTTACCTCAGTGGATGTTATCCCACCAGGATCAGATAGGGCAATACCGGTCCTGAAATGGTTAAGAGAGGACGGGTTGTGGGGATAATTGCAATAGCAGGAGATGAAGTCGCTACAGCAATAGGAGGAGTAAGAGCACTCGCTGCACTCTTGAAAGCCTGAACCTCGAAGGCAGGCAAGATCTTCCGCTTCTTAGATATTTTTTCCTCCTTAGCCAAATGGTTGGCCTCCCTTTTGGCTTTGGCCCGATCAGCTAGTTACTTCACAGCCTCTTCTCCTCTCGCCATTTCACTTGCAGCTGCATTACAAAACCAAAAAAAGATAAGTACTTTGTTTAAAATTTGATACATGTAATAAATGCGCATGCAATATATGAATTGGCAAAATATATGTCCTTTTCCCTCACTCTAATTATAGTGCTCACGTTCTGCACTTTCGCCAGCTTCGGAGCTAGAAGACTCATACAGTGTACTAAGGAGATAGCTGGAGTTGTAAGGTCTTCCATGCCTCACCACCGCAGCCTTCAGTTTTTGATGTCATTTTCGTAAATGGACCAACCGGCAACTTGATCCCTCAAGATGGTTGCTCCTTTCGACCGGCTCAACAATACTCCAAATCCACCAGCCATTCCCACTAAAAAGTACCTCTCCCTGAAGCCCTTCATTGAGGAAGGAATTGTAAAGAGCTTTTGATTATGTCGGATGGTGAGAAAATACTCTGACCCATCACTTCGATCGGATATGTAAAAGAAATGAGTGAACAGATCCAAAGTTGGAGCCACCACTTCTATCTTACACAGAATTTTAAAGCAGGCCACGATCCTTCATCCGTTCGGATGCAACTGATTAGGGATAATTTCATAACCCCTAAGAATTGCCACTTCAAATGCATTGAAGGGAAGTCTCATTCCTGCATCCAAACTATACAAATAGCAGATGAATCACTCATTTTTTTTCACGGGCAAAAGGCTCCTTTGTCATTGCCATGGAATTCGGATAGGCCATCACTGACACTTCTGTAGGAAAATGGGATTGAGAAAGAATTCTCTCCACTTCCTCTTTTGTCAATCGCGAAGGATGAGCAAGAGGCTTCCGATTCTTGTAATCCTCAAGAAAACTTCTATCTATTGGCTGACTATTACTTAAAGCCATTTTTGGTGGAGGGGGAGAAGTAAAGAGTATATGCGATGAATGAAAAAGAAAATCAAAGGCAGGAATTGTTTACTTACTTGGGTAATCTCGCAGACACTCTGAGAATCTTTGAAATTTCAAGGATTTTTCTCAGGAAGTTTTTGGCAAGGGTTTCCAAATAGCAAGTTCACAAAGAAAGTTTAGCAGAGTTTTGCTAAGGATCGCTGAAAAGTAAAGGAAAATCGCCTCAAACTTGCTATTTATAGTCAAAAAACTTTTAGAATACTCCAAACGCCTACCCATTGGATGGACGCCACATGTTCTCGATCTGTTATTGCGGTTACGAAGAACGAAGCGCCATTCTGAAAACACGTATAACATTAAATGCAAAACGGTTGTATGAAATGAAAGGACGTGTCTCTTTAAATGGATGCCTCCCGAAAATTCAAAAACCCCGTCAAAATACTTAAATCGCCCGATCGGATCCTTTGGAGGGGGGATAGGTGATGACTACAGAAAAAATATCTCCAAGGCCCAATCAAGTTAGCCCAACAACGCTCAGGAGGGCCCAAAGCCCATCAATAAAAAGGACAAAATATGAGCTGGAAGACAAGACATAAAGGCGCGGTGTCCGATCGGACTGATGAGACGCCGTGTCCTATCTAGTCCACTGACACAAGCAAGCGTTCATACCTTTCACCTAGCCTTGTTACATCGCCGCACACCTACTTTAATGTCAGTTATTACGTCTCAAAGTATTCAAGTATCCCTCCCAAAGAACTCCTATAAATAACCTAAAATACAATGGCTCCAGGTATTGAATATCTGAGACTTTTTCTGTCTAAATACTCTCTCTCTAAAAGCTACTAACTTAAGCTTTGGAGTGCTAATATCCGGGTCCAACCGAATACTCCATCTTGCAGGTTCTATCATCCGATCAGATTTTTCTGTCATCAGCTCTCTTTATCTCAGATAAAGACAAATCCTGATTTATCAATTAGTATTCAATTAAAATTGACCAAAACACAACTAAAATTTGAGGGGAAAAAAACTGTAAGGTTGCATAATTGGATTTAGGCAGTGCAAAAGGTAAAGTAGAAGCCGTTCTTTATCCAGCTCGGTCGCGAATAATAAAATTACTGCCAAATCTGTTTATCACTGCCCAACTGCTGCTGGCTGCTGGGTTGCTGCAACAAGCTTTCTAATTTTGTCCTATTAAGCACTCTGCCACCAAGCTACCATACTGCTCTCTCTTTCCCTCTATCAAAAAAAAAAGGTGTTGTTGATGGCTTGAGTTTGGAAGTTGCAGCTCTAAGTAATGCTTCGTACGGAAAAGGAGTATTCTGAAAAAATATATTGCAGGCCAGAGCTTGATGATAATGGAACAAAGCCCTCAATTTTTTAAGATAATTCTTGATGATACTATCCGTAAGGGTAAACTTGTAAGCATCTCTTCTCATTACCTCCTATCTTTTTCATTTTCTCTTCTTTTTGATATTTTGCTTTTGTTCTTGGTTTTTGGCAAGTGTTGGTGGCTTTTTCTTGAAATAACTAAACGAAAGATTGGGCCTTTATGGTTCATTTCTTTTGCCGTTCTTGTATTCTTGTTGGATTTTTCTTTTTGTTCATAGGCCACAGGGTTTTGAACAAAGAATTCGATTTGAGTTCAAGACCTCGAAGCTCTAGAAAAGACCTCGCTGTACTTGCAATTTAAAGCCATTGGACAACAGATCTCAACTAGATTCTGTTTATTATTCATCAGAACTTAACAGAATTCTGGTTTTTTTTTTATACATATATATGCGTTGGTTTGAATCTGGAATGTTTTCTTTGCTACTGTATCAGAGGCTACCAAGAAAGTTTGCAAAGAAATACGTGAACAGTCTTTCAAGTCCTGTAACCCTGGAAGTCCCTAGTGGTGCCAAATGGCAAGTGGAGTTGTTGAAGTGTGATGGTGAAGTTTGGTTAGCAAAAGGGTATCAAGAATTTTCAAGATACTATACTTTGAAGTTTGGCCACTTCCTAGTGTTTAAATATGTGGAAGGCTCCCATTTCCATGTGATCATACTCGACGCAACCGTCTCGGAGATTGAGTATCCATTGGAAGCAGAGCCAAATCATGACAGATCACCGGAAAACCACACACTGGAGAAGAGTGAAGATGGCACATCTGTTGAAGTGTCACATAATCTATCACCGTGCCAGAAAATGGGAGACCAATCTCTACTCCCATGGTCTAGTAAGAATGCAAAAACTAATGGGAAAGTCGGGGGTGAGTAGGGTCCAACTAATTGGGCTCGGTTTGATATCAGTAGCTTGTGTAAATTTTGGTTCATTGATAATTGAAAATTTTAAAATGGTTTTACTTTTGTCTAATGAAATTTCAAAAAATGTTAAAACTGAACCATGTTGACCTTAACTTTCACCATTACCAAGTAAGAGTCTAAGAACATTTTCCACATAATTGGTTGTGCAAAACAAAGTCCATTTATGAAACTGTTGATGTAATGTAGGAATAAAGACAAGAAGTGGGGCTTCATCAAGTTTCAGAACTTCTAGAGCTCATGAAGCTGCCAACCAGTTCACCTCAAAGTATCCATTCTTCAAGGTTGAAATGCTGCCATCCCATTTCGGGAGTAGCAATGTGGTGAGGTCTCCTCAGCTCCACATTATTTCATGTTTGATTTCAACTTGGTAGTTTCTGCATTAATTACATGTTTACATTATTCTGTTGTTATTGTTGCTAAATCCTAAATTTTCATAAGCTTACAAATTTTACTTGCAGACCATTCCAAAGCAATTCTGTGTTAGGCACATTGAGCAGATAGCAGCAGGGAATGCCATGCTTGAGATTGGAGATAGAATGTGGGGTGTGAAGCTCCTACACAGTCTAAGCAACAACGCAATTGCAACTGTTTTCAGTGGTGGTTGGCGTGCATTTGCGAAGGAAAATTCTCTAGAAACTGGAGATGTTTGTGCATTTCAGCTGATAAAGACTAATGTATTTAGGGTCTCCATTTTTAGAGATGTCCATTGAATTTTATAATGTTTATGAGTTGCATTGCGGCAACTATACATTAATTGCTTCTAAGTTATAATTATGTTTGTGAAGTGCCTTCTCTGGCTAGATGCCTCACAAACTTGTTGGCATTGGCCAATTTGTTTCAATTTTCAAATGCTAATTTTGGACTAAATTAGGGCTTTATGTCAATATAAGATCAATTTGTTTCATTTTTATTTTTTACTCTTCACAAAAGTGTTAAA
Source organism: Excoecaria agallocha (assembly GCA_037975025.1). Taxonomy (NCBI): domain Eukaryota; kingdom Viridiplantae; phylum Streptophyta; class Magnoliopsida; order Malpighiales; family Euphorbiaceae; genus Excoecaria; species Excoecaria agallocha. The sequence continues at coordinate 5,624,573 of CM075815.1, forward strand.
TTGGAAAAATTTAAATTAAAATATGCATAGACTTATAAATGTGATGGATTTTAAATGGACCATTTTTATAGGTTAAGTTGGACATGTTTAATTTGACCTACCATTTGGCCACATGGATGGGTCGGTTTATAAATGTAATAGATTTTAAATGGATCATTTTTATAGATTGAGTCGGATATATTTAATTTGACCTACCGTTTGGCCACATGGACAGGTCTCGAACCAATCCATTTAAACCACATTTTTTACATTATTTTTTTTTGTCCTCTATAAATGAGTATGCCATTAATATGACTTAATTTGTTCAACAACTCAAATCCATTAAAAAAATGGTAGATTAAATTGGTGGCCCTTGAGTTTGAATGATTTTTGCAGATAGTTTACCTCAGCCACGAGTAAATTAGGGATATTTTTTTAAATAATATTTTTTAAGAAAATATTTATAAAATTAAAGTGTGTTAGAAAATATTTATTGATTTAGAGTGCGAATAAAAAACGCTACACAGTATAGCGTCATTGCGTCAGGCGGGCCATGCTAGAAGATGCTGCACAATATAGCGTCTTCCATCAAATTATATATATATATAGAGAGAGAGAGAGAGACTTAAGACATCAAATCCTAAATAATTCTACTATGTTCAAATTAGATTGAGAAGTAACTAAATCAAATCCCAAATAAGTAATCACCTTTTAATCTTATTTCTCATTTTTCACCTAATTAGGGTAAAAATGAACTAATGGGAGTGAAATTGAATGTTGTACGAATTTAATAATTCCGAAACAAATTCACCTTTGAAAAAAGTTTGGAGGCTACTTCATCCATAAAATCAGCCCCGCTTAGCATGCCAAGTCATCAGCTAATTTTGCACACGTGGCATGCCACGTCAGTTTATTTGTGCACACGTGGTGTGCCACGTCAACACTCCGATAAAGGTCATCACCAAAAATCGATTAAGATAATTTTTGCATAAAATAATATAAAATTTAGTGACAATTTTTTTACGAAAAATAATTCAATTATTCTTAAATTATTAGATATAAATTCAGTGATGATGGATGAATTTAACCCATTTAAAAATGAATGAAACATACCATCTTTTGATAGAATGGCTTATTTTTTTTCCATATTTTTATTTTAAAATTCGATACATTTGCACTCAAAAAAAGTTGTACTTTGTTTTATTGTTTGTCTTTTCATTATATCAATTTTATCAATTAGTATTTAGTTGATTATATATATATATATATATATAACCTTATGTATTTATGTTATATGCAAATTGTTTTTTTTAATTTACATAATGCACGTCTTATTCATTTCATCTTGTGTGTGTGTGTGAAAATATACTTTTTAAGTCTCCGTGTCTGTCTCTCTCTTTATATATATATATATATATATATATATATATATATATATATATATATATATATATATATATATATATATATATATATATATATATATATATATATATAATTTGACGGAAGATGTTGTACTGTGCAGCATTTTCTAACATGGCCCGCTTGACGCAATGACGATGTACTGTGCAACGTCTTTTATCTCAATTCCAAATTGATAAATATTTTTTTATACATTCTAATTTTGTAAATATTTTTAAAAAAAATATTATTTAAAAAAAATGTCCCAGTAAATTGCTGTTAATTGAAAGATACATGTTAAAAAACTTATAAATGCATATAGCTGTAAAAGCAGAAATATCCCTTTTTCGTGCTAGCCAAATTTAAAATTGTAAAGTGTCCTTTATTTTCTGCTTGAAATAGACAAAAATAGGGAGAAACTTAAAAAAAAATCCAAATAATTACTGCTTTAAATTTTAGCTAGAAAAAAAAAAATTTAAATTCCAACTCTGTCCACAGCTTTTGGGGAATTTCCCATTTTGTTTGAACGGGGTGTCGTATGATAAAGGAGACAAAGTAAAATAAATGCTTTCGTTGAGAGTCGAACTCAAGACCTCCCGCTTACTAAACGGGTGCTCTAACCAACTGAGCTACGAAAGCTTCTCGTTTAATTTAATTTTCCTATCTTGTCATAGCTTGTTTTTATCATACCTTGTATTTATATCCAATGACTAATTATTATTAAAAAATAAAAAATTTGGCTAACATTAATATAAGATAATATATATATATATATAATTTGCCTCCAATAAATATGGCAGACAGCAAATATCACAACGTAAAGCAATTAGAAAATATAATGAATTCAATGACATATTATTAATATAAGGCAATTAAATAAAAATATAATAAATAATTTACATGTCAATTATAATATAAAAATAATAAATATACAATATTTTGAGATGTAACTAAAGAAAAGCGAGACTAACTCTCGAGCAATAAGATGGGTTGGTAGGAGACTCTTGTTCCTTTATTAAAAGGTTTCAAGTTTGAGTGTATTTGGCATTGAACATTTTCAAATACTTAAAACCGAACGTTTTTTTATATTTATAAGCCTAATTAATATGAATCCAAATAAATTAATTGTTGAGTGAGTTTTGATTGATCGAATAATCTATATACATAAAAAAAAACATTTTTTTCAAAACGCAATTGCTAGACATTCAAATTATAAAATATTCCCAAAAACACTTAAACAAAGAAAAAAAAAACAATCTCATTTTATTAATTATCATGTCAAAAAGGAAAAGAAAAAAAAATCACCAACATGATCACTGGATATGAAAGGAGCAACAAGAATCTACGAAGCTAATAATGTTGTTTTGATTATTAAATTAAAAATTTTCCGTGCCCCATAATTATTAAATTAATAAAATTTTAATATAAATTAATTTATTTTTTTTATTTAATTTTTTAAATAAAATGAAAAATGTTAAGTGTTGCTCATTATTTTACTGAGAAAAATTACTCTACTTCCACAAGTTTGAAAATTCAAAAGTATATTTTGAAAGGTACACAGTAAATTTTTTATATTTTAAAAAGTACTGTGTTCGTTAATCTACGCCCCCAATAATCGGTCCAATTATATGCTCTCGCCAAAATTGGTCAATTCGAGTTAGGACCATCTCACCATCGTTTCTGCTAATCACCTACAAATTAATTCATTGTCAGTAACATTTTTGTGGTTTGGCATTGAATATCAATTTCATACTCATGATTTTGTGGTTCAAAATTTATTGTTTTAAAAATTATGAATATTTAAAGAAAATACATGTTATAAATATGATTTAAAGAACAAGATTTTATATACAATTTGTCCCTCAAACTATCCAAATAAATAAATTTATGTGTTAAAATGGGACAATTTAAAATTTAGCACAGAGATTCAAAACAATGCAAATTGGAGGGATAAATATTATATTAACAAATCAATTAAATCATGACCCAAAAAATTGCTTTTCACGTCATTTATCGAAATTTTAAGATGATTATTGTGTGGTTCAGCTAAAAATTTCATATATATATATATAAACTATTTTTAAATTTGCTAAAAATAATCGTAATAAAAACCAAATATATAATATTCAAATGCATAATGCATATATAACAATTTATTTTTGAAAAAAAAAACTGTATATACATATAATTATAAATATTTGTACTTACCTCCATTATTCATTTAAATTTTGACAATAATATATTCAACATTTACATTTATTAAAATTTACAAATAATAAACATAAAATCACTTTATTTTTTGAAAAATTAGAGCTGCATAGTATTTTACTGTGTTGATTTGATATTTGAATTGTAATAATGAAAGCACATGACCCATATGAATAGTAAAAACTGAACGAATTGATTTTTTTTGTAATTTTAGATGAATTTTTTTGTTGCTTTTGTAATCATCCAGTCGCTACATTATTGATTTATTGATTTTTTTTACAAATATATTATTATTTTTTTTATAAAATAGCAATTTACTGTAATTTTTTTTATAGAAAAATAAATTTACGAGAATAAAAAAAATATGGTAAGTAGCTATTAGTGGGAATTGTACTCACAACCTTTTGCAAATTAACAAGGATGCTTACCAATTGTAATACAAATAATAATCAATATTATGTCTATTATTTATTAATTTAATAATAAAAATCGAATATTAGTTTAATAATAAAAATCGAAAATATACAAAAATATTGGTGGTGGAAATTGAACTCAAGACCACTTGCAAATTTACAAAAATGCATACCAACTGTATTACAAATAATAACTAATTTTATATGTTAATATTTTTTATTAATATAATAATTGGTGGGGGACAAAAAATGACACTTCTAAAACCGCTACAACCTTCAGTAGTTTCATACTCTGAAATCGCTGCGGCTATAGCGGTTTCAGAAGAAAAAGTCAGAATTTACCTGTGGGTCCCACATTTGAAACCACTATCTGACGCAACGGTTTTGTACTCCACCCCAGTTTCGTAATTATTTTCTGACACATCTTATTTTTATAAATACCGTTTTAAAAACAAATTATTTAAAAAAATGTTCCAACTTTCAGCCTCTCCAAAACACATGTTGGCTTAAAGTATGAGAAAGTTGACTGCTTTTTCTTCCGTTTATTTCTTATTTCTTAGCATTGATTTTTTAGCCTTTACGTGGTTTGTTTTCTATTGGAAGAGGTTATTATGATGAAGTGCCTGATTTTCCTTTTTTTTCTTTGTGTAAACAGTTGAAGAAAACCAGCATCAAATGTGTCTGTTCGCTTCTCAGATCAAATTCAGAAGCTTGAGTAATTTAATGATATGGGTATATGTTGTTGAATCTTGATTTGAATAGTTATACATTTTCATGTTATAGATTATGCATCTGGCTCTGGCTAATGATTTCAAGTTTGCTCCTTTACCTGCTTAAATGAACTTTTGTTTCAGAAATTGCTATATGGGTTACAATTTTGTATAAATTTTTCTGGTTAGTAAACCTCATATCCTAACAATGGAACTCAAACTGCTATAATTTCCTTTGAATCAACTTTTATGTTTTTCTTTTTTTTGATAAAAAGCAAAGGAATTATTTTTCACTCTGACCAACCAAGTAGGAATTGTCTTCTAGCAAACTAATTACAATGCATTATTCATAAATTTTCGATCTATAACTAAGCTGAACTCTTAATTCTTAGCATCCTCAAATCTTTTTGAGTTTCTTTTTTCAGCAATACAGGGATAGCTCGATTTTCACAGAAGGAGATGGACCTCATTTCTTCAAGTTCATACTCGGAGAAACCATCTGTAAGGGAAAACTTGTAAGCATTGTTTTCTCTTATACAGGCACAAATCTAATGTTTTGCTCTATTACATGTGTGGATAACTATTAGTCTTTTTATCAGGCGCTTCCAAAAAAAATTGTGAGAAATTATGGAATGTACTTACCAAGCACAGTAACACTTGAAGTCCCATCTGGGAAAAGATGGCAAGTTGAGTTGGTGAAGAAGAATAGATTTGGTTTGATAAGGGTTGGAAAGAATTTGCTGAGTACTACTCTCTTGGACATGGGTACTTGTTACTTTTCAAGTATGATAAAAATAGTCTATTCCATGTGGTCATATGTGATTTAAGTGGATTAGAGGTAGACTATCCAGGCAGGGAAAGTGTTGAAGATGAACCTCTAGAGATTAACTCGAATGTTGATGAAGTTTATGTTCGATATCTGAATAAAATTAGTGGGCCAGTCAAAAGGGCTTCATGTCCTGCAATTATTGAGGATGAATTTCCAAAGATCAACTAGAATGAGGATAAAGATTACGCTATGAAAGGCGAGAACGAGGCAAAAGGGCTTCATATGCTGCAAATGTTGAGGATGAATTTCCGAACATCAACTCGAATGAAGATAAAGATTACGCTCGATATCTGTCCAAGATGAGTCATGAGAAGCGAGGCAAAAGGGCTTCAGATGCTGCAAGTGTTGAGGATGAATTTTCAAAGATCAACTCGAATGAAGATGAAGATTACGCTCAATATCCGTCCAAGATGAGTGGTGAGAAGCAAGGCAAAAGGGCCTCATATGCTGCAAGTGTTGAGGATAAATTTCCGAACATTAAATCGAATGAAGATAAAGATTACGTTCAATATCTGTCCAAGACGAGTGGTGAGAAGCGAGGCAAAAGGGCTTCAGATGCTGCAAGTGTTGAGGATGAATTTTCAAAGATCAACTCGAATGAAGATAAAGATTACGCTTGATATCTGTCCAAGATGAGTGGTGAGAAGCGAGGCAAAAGGGCCTCATATGCTGCAAGTGTTGAGGATGAACTTGAGAACATCAACTCGAATGAAGATAAAGATTACGCTCGATATCCGTCCAAGATGAGTGGTGAGAAGCGAGGCAAAAGGGCTTCAGATGCTGCAAGTGTTGAGGATGAATTTTCAAAGATCAACTCAAATGAAGATGAAGATTTCGCTCGATATCTATCCAAGATGAGTGGTGAGAAGCGAGGCAAAAGGGCCTCATATGCTGCAAGTGTTGAGGATGAATTTCTGAACATCAACTCGAATGAAGATAAAGATTACGCTCGATATCTGTCCAAGATGAGTGGTGAGAAGCGAGGCAAAAGGGCTTCAGATGCTGCAAGTGTTGAGGATGAATTTTCAAAGATCAACTCAAATGCAGATGAAGATTATGCTCGATATCTGTCCAAGTTGAGTGGTGAGAAGCGAGGCAAAAGGGCCTCATATGCTGCAAGTGTTGAGGATAAATTTCTGAACATCAACTCGAATGAAGATAAAAATTACGCTCGATATCTGTCCAAGATGAGTGGTGAGAAGCGAGGCAAAAGGGCCTCATATGCTGCAAGTACTTGAGGATGAATTTCTGAACATCAACTCGAATGAAGATAAAGATTACGCTCGATATCTGTCCAAGATGAGTGGTGAGAAGCGAGGCAAAAGGGCTTCAGATGCTGCAAGTGTTGAGGATGAATTTTCAAAGATCAACTCGAATGAAGATGAAGATTACGCTCGATATCTGTCCAAGATGAGTGGTGAGAAGCGAGGCAAAAGGGCCTCATATTGTGCAAGTGTTGAAGATAAATTTCTGAACATCAACTCGAATGAAGATAAAGATTACGCTCGGTATCTGTCCAAGATAGGTGGTGAGAAGTGAGGCAAAATGGCTTCAGATGCTGCAAGTGTTGCTTGTTCAAAGATCAATTCGAATGAAGATAAAGGTTACGCTTGATATCTGTCCAAGATGAGTGGTGAGACGCGATGCAAAAGGGCTTCATATCCTGTAAGTGTTGAGGATGAATTTCCTAAGCGTAACCAGAATGACGATCAAACTTATGCTAAATATCTGTCAGAAGTTTGTGGTGGAAAGCGAGTCAAGAGGGCTTCATATTCCAAGACTTCTTCGCCACCCAATACTACCAGAAAACATGAGCTGGACAAACACATTGTCGTGTTATGGTTTAGGTTCTGTTTTTGGTTTATCTGATTCATAATCATCAATGTATTGTATGAAGGACCCTTGTGAATCTTTAATTGTTATTTCCTTATGGTTAATTAAAGGCCATATATATATATATATATATATATATCTTATTGCATTAATATAGGCCTAAATTTGTATAAAGGGCCTAAATTTGTGTATAGGACATGATTTATTTTGTTTCTTTGGGTGAGTTCAGAAATGGCAAAGCAGCAGAAGATGATATATTTGTTGAAGTATCAGATCATCGATCACTGTGCCAGAGAACGGGAGACCAATCCCCATCTACAAAGTCTAGTGAGAAACCCAAAACTTGTTCAATAATGCCTGGTCTTTGCACTTCAGCTCTTCAGGCTGAGTCCTGTTTGTGCTTATGCTTCTTTTCTGTGATAATCAACCTTGAATTTTGATTACGAAATGGAAGTGAAAGAACAGCTTAGCTAGTAAAGAAGAAACTAATTCAGATGTTGATTGATCTGCTAAGGTAAATTCAATGAATCAATTGGCAAAAAGTATCTAAATATTTCTGAAACTCTTGAAGCAGCAAACAAATTCACATCAACCAATCCATGGTTCAGTTTTGTTTCGAAATCAAACAAGGGGCCAGTAAGGAGTTATCTGCTCAAATCTCTGTCATCATAGTTTCTTTTCCTGCAGTACGTTCCTGTTAAACTTATTCCCAAGTTTATGGCATGCAAAGAGCGGACTGTTATGTTGAAGGTTGAAGATATGTGTTGGGCAGTGCAATACAATTTATGGAAGCAACAGGGTAAATTATGTGGAGGTTGAGCTGCATTTGCTGAGGAAAATTCAATTGAAAAGTTGATTGAAACAAATGTGCTGAATGTTCACTTTTTTAGGCATGGATCCTCAAATATTTGATAGATAGATAGATAGATAGATAGATAGATAGATAGATAGATAGATAGATAGATAGGATTTGCTTCTTATTAAATCAGAAACATGTAATGTAACTTCAGTTCTAAATGGCCATGGCTTTGAATTTCAGACATGAATTCTTATTCTTTTTTCCAAATCATTAGCCTCAACCAACCAAGGCTTCTTGTTGAATTCTTTAGCTGCATATTTTCTCTGAATCTAATTAACAAGGTTAACCCTTGTGTTATTGATTCCCTTTTCCACATAATTATTTTGCATTAAAGAACTAATAACACAAGCAATGTTATTTGGCAGTGACATTTGCATTACCAGTTTTTCCGGGTCGGGTCATAATTTAGATACACCAAAAACACCACTTAAATAAGTAATAGACCCGGGAGAGCTCTGGTCAAAACGTGGGAGAATCAATTCTGTTGTTTTAGTACCATCTTTTGCAGTTTGCATTTACTTTTTGTACGAACCACTGCGATTTGATCAGTTTGCATTAACCCACTGTATTATTCACATGATCTTGACCACTTTTGTTTCTTTTTCTACAGGTTAGAGAGAGAGATATCAAAGGTTTGAACTTTTCTTTTCTCTGTTCACAAACTAAGCTGAACTCCTAAGTTGTTTGTCCATTCATTTCCAGGCACACATGGAGAGTTCGGCTTTTGCAGGAAGTGGACATCGGTTTTACGAATTGATTAATGAAGATGTCATCCATCTGGGCAAACTTGTAAGCATTCTTTCTCTTTGAAATCTCCTCATTGGTTTCTTCATTCTTGCATGATTTACCTGATTAATCTTGTGATCCCT
>CM075815.1:5633873-5853346 GCA_037975025.1 Excoecaria agallocha
AAAAACTGATGGCTGCAGTGGTGAGGCATGGAAGACCTTACAACTCCAGCTATCTCCTCAGTACACTGTATGGGTCTTCTAGCTCCGAAGCTGGTGAAAGTGCAGAACATGAGCACTATAATTAGAGTGAGGGAGAAGGACATATATTTTGCCAATTCATATATTGCATGCGCATTTATTACATGTATCAAATTTTAAACGAAGTACTTATCTTTGTTTGGTTTTCTAATGCAGCTGCAAGTGAAATGGCGGGAGGAGAAGAGGCTGTGAAGTAACTAGCTGATCGGGCCAAAGCCAAAAGGGTAGCCAACCGTTTGGCTAAGGAGGAAAGAATATCTAAGAAGAGGAAGATCTTGCCTGCCTTCGAGGTTCAGGCTTCCAAGAGTGCAACGAGTGCTCTTACTCCTCCTACTGCTGCAGCGACTTCATCTCCTGCTACTGCGATTATCCCCATGACCCTTCCTCTCTTAACCATTTCAGGACCGATATTGCACTCTCTGATCCTGGTGGGATAGCATCCACTGAGGTAACTACAACTAAGGGACAAATCTAACGAGGAAGAGCCACAACCATCCCCAATCCCTCGCTCGTCTATTAAGCAAAGGGAGGCCTCAATAGATGAGGCAGCACAAAGGAGGATCGAAGAGGCAGCCCAAAAGGCAGCTGCTGAAACTATAGCTGCTGTGGATGCTCAGATAATAGCAGAAGACAAGGAAATAGCTCAAGGCAGACCGACCCGACAGCCTTCAGGAGAGCTCAAGAAAAGCGAGGCCCTTTCTTTGATGTAATTCTGAAGGAGCAGTTTAGTAAAGATTGGTCAGTAACCAACAGGGGTGTATCATCCTTCATTTGCCAGGGCCTCGCTCAAGATAGTGACTTCAAAGTAATAGCGGAGCTCAACCTTCTCTCGAGAGAGTTTGGGTTGTTTCAACAGCAAAGTTTGAAGGTAATACTTGCCTTCTCCTTCTCTCTCTCTCTCTCTCTCTTTTAACAATATTTCCCCTTCTCATAGCTAATCAAAAAAGGACTTCGCATGCATGGTATGGCAGCCTATACCCAAGCGAAGTGGGAGGATGCCGTTCCGTAGAGAAGGGAAGCTGAAACCGCCAGTGATGCAATGAAAAATGATGATGCGCTCTTAAGGTCTGAGGTAGAGGATTTGAAGAGGGAAAGAGCCTGATTAGTCCAAGACCTCAAGGCTCGACAGAGCGAGGTGGATCACTTGAAGGGGGATGTGGCACTCCTTGCTGCTGATAGTGCTTTGTGCAAGAAGTACGAGGAGGAGGTAGGCAGGCTAAAGGGTGAATGCTCACGACTTACAACTGACTACCTTAAAGCTAATACAGATAGAGATAAGGCCAACGCAGATAAGGATAAGGCTTTGTCCGAACACGACCTCCTCCTGACAGAAAGGAATTGTCTAGAGATAGCTCTGTCGAAGAATGATGTATCTTGGCGTAAAAAATTGACGAAAGAGTTGGATGCTCAGAAGGAGGAGGTCCTTAATCAGTTAGGCGAGGCCTAAGGGAGGCTGCTAACTCGGTTGATTCATGCAGCCAGGCAACGCTTCCCTGAAGCTAATTTTGACTAGATGGAGGATCCAAGGGTTCTTCCCGATCCTCCCTCGAGCGATGATGATGAGGAGGCTCCTCTAGTCGAAGAGACTAAGGGAATGGTAGAGGAAGTGCCTTTAGCATCACAAGCAGGCGTCAGTTTGTCAACTGAGTCTGAAGTCATTCCTCCTCTACCAACAGAGCTTGATGTCATTGCCCCTCTGCCAGCGGAGCCTGAAGTTATTGTCTCTCTACCAGCGAATCCTGAAAATGCCCGACTTTCTACTGAGGTTGTTGTAAAGCCTACTGCCGAGCCGAACACTATAACAGTAGAGATTATAGAAATAGAGGCTTAGTTTTTTTATTTATTTGCAATTTTTTCTTTGTAATAGCTTTCTCCTTTCCTTGTAACTTGTAAAGATTTCTCATATATATATAAAATTTAGTTTGCCTTCCAATTGTGCCTTCGTACTGCAATTCTCATTTTGAGTAAAATTTGTTATAAAATTAACTAAATGGGATAAATAGAAACCTTTATGGAGAATGTACAAAATCAGCCAATGAGAGTATATAAAACCAAACATGGAGAATATGAAAAATTGACTAAGTAAAATACTTCCTGAATCATAAGATGTTTTTCAAGCACTATAGTACACAACTCTTTAGGATCAACGATCGCTTGATCTGATCGGATTTAAAAGATAAACCTTTCATTGAGGCATGAGTTGTGATAGATTTATCGCGTCAAGCGTAGTAGGTGATTTTTTAGTTTTTGATTTGATCAAAGTATTATCCGATCGGATATAAAGATCGGCTATTTGTTGGAGAATCAAACATTATTTTGTGGATTTGGCGATTTCGTACATTAATTACTGAGGAGATATAACTGACTCAATTGCCATCCTGTACACTTTGGGTTCAGGATAGACGTCGAGCCTAGCGAATGAGTTGATAGAGACTAAATGGAGGTGTCCCGCATCTTCGGTTCGGGAATAACGTCGAACCTAGCAGACTAACTTATGATAGAGAAAAGCTTTCGTATTTTGGACTTGGGATAAGCATCGAGCCTAGCGAGGGAGCTGGAATTATAATGGAAAAAAGCTTTCGTATTTTAGGCTTGGGATGAGCATCGAGCCTAACGAATAATCATCCCTCAATTCTAATCGGACGAACTACGACCAGCAATCAAGATTTTTTCCGAATGGAGTAAAACAAATGACCTGCAAACAAACATCAAAACTAACAAACAAATAAATAAAAACATACCTTTTTTCGAAGATGAAGAAAAATGGAGAAATTTTTCTTTATTGAATGTGAATTTGATACATGATTATACATGGTACTTCTTGACTACTTCGATATTTCAGCTTCTGGGAATATCCGACCTTTCTAGGGTTCTGAGTCTATAAGTACTGAAGGTTAGAACCTTGGAGATTTCATAAGGGCCTTCCTAATTTAGCATTAACTTCCCAACTCCGGCATTTCCCAAGCTTATATCTGTCTTTCTGAGCACCAAATCACCCATGTAAAGGTTATTGCCCTTACTTTTATGTTGTGGTATCTAGCGATTCTTTGTTTGTAGGCAGCGATTTTGGCATAGGCATTTTCTCTCATTTCCTCAACCAAGTCCAAATCTTGGCATCTATCTAGAATGTTTATCCTATCGAAATAGAATGTTTTTCGATAGGATGAGAGACCAATTTCTATGGGTATCATTATCTCGGAGCCATAGACAAGAGAGAATGGTGCTTGATGAGTGCCAGCTCTCAGAGATGTCCTGTAAGACCATAAGACGCTTTGTAGTTCTTCAGTCCAGTTACCTTTTGCCTTGTCCAGTCATGTCTTTAAGCCTTTCAAGAGTGTTCGATTGGAGACCTCGATCATCCCATTACTTTGGGGATGGGAGACGGAGGTAAACTTAAGGCTGATATTGTGATTTTAGCAAAAGTTTTTGAAGATCGAGCTGTCAAACTGCTTATCATTATCTGTAATAAAAACATTGGGTAAGCCATAACTATAAATTATATCCTTCCATGCAAAATTTTTGACCCTCTCCACTGTGATTCTAGCTAGAGGCTCTGCCTCGATCCATTTGAAGAAGTGATCTACGGCGACAAGGAGGAACTTTATTTGCTTTTTCCCTTGGAAAAAGGGTACTAGGATGTCCAGGCCCTATTGGTCGAATGGCTAAGAAACTCCAATCGAATGCTAGTCTACTGTCAGTTGTCTGATAATTCTCCCATAGATTTGGCAATGCTGGCATCTTCTTACTTTTTCTTGAGCATCTTTGAAGATGCTTGGCCAGAAGTATCCAGTTTGGAGTACTTTCCTTGCCATGGCCCTACTAGCCTTGTGTGCTCCGCAAATGCCTTTATGGATTTCCCTTAGGATGTAGTTTCCTTCCTCCTTCATCACGTATTTGAGCCAAGGGTGACTGAAAGCTTTTTTTAAAAATTCACCATTAATAACAGAGTAATTCAGGGATTTCTGAGATACCTTTCGGGTTTTCGCTTTATCTTCAGGTAATTTACCTGTTTGTAGGTACCGTTTGATAGAGCTCATCCGTGTTTCTTGAGCTGGCTTAATTTTCATCATTTTTGGTTTGTCTAAGGAGGAAGTCGGTTGCTCAACGATGGTTATATTTTCTTCCACCATCCCTTATTCGAAAGCAGATATTTTGGCAAGCCGATTAGCGACTAAAGTTTGATCTCTTGACATCTTATGTAAGATCCATTCGGATCTATATTCTTCCAGCATCTTGAGTGCTACCTTGACCTTTGCTAGATATTGTATTATGTTGGCTTCTCTGGCCTCGAAGATGCCTAAAACTTGGTTCGTCACAAGCTGGGAGTCACTTTTGATGATGTCCGAATCTGGTCGGATGGTATGGAGCAGTCTCAGTCCTTACAGAAGCATCTCATACTCTACCATATTATTTGAAATTTTAGAGCTAAGTTTTATTACATACCTTATGATAATGCCTAAGGGGCCCATTATTACGATGCATGTGCCTCCTTGGTTGTCATTTGCAGCTCCATCCACGATCATTTTCCATTTTGTAGGTTGGGGCTGATTGGTTACTTCTTCGCCAGCAAATTCAGCAATGAAGTTTGCCAAAACTTGAGCCTTGATTACTTTTTTGGGTTCGTACCTCACATCCCATGATTGGAGCTTGATTGTCCATCCCACCATTTTTTCCTCCAAGTCCGGGATCTAGAGAATTTTTCAGATTGGTTGAATCGATTGGACCACTATCGTATGTGCTCTGAAATATTATCTTAGCTTTCTTGTGCACATCATGAGGGCAATGATGAGTTGCTCAACCAAACCTTTCTTCAATTTTGGGCCCCTATCACATAATAGATGGGCAGCTGCTGGGTTTCTTTTTCCCTGACTAGGACACCTGGGAGACATAGATACCTTTTCCCTTTCTTTTTCTAGAGAGATCATCTCCATAGGATGACCCACCAGTGATCATGTTTATGACACCAGTATACGATCGGCGTGGATCCGCATTTTTTGGTTTTCTCCGCTCGTCATCATCGTCAGAATCATCTTTCTTAAGGTCCGACCGTTTACAAGGACTTGTCCTTCTGGTTGGACCTACAAATTTCTTGAGGTACCCTCTTTGTAATAGTCGCTCAATTTTTTCTTTCAGCTAGTGACATTCATCGGTTATGTGACCGACATCCTTGTGGAACTTGTAGTACTTATTATGGTTTCGGGTCCTTCTGCTCTTTTCATCCATCTTCTTGGGCCAATTCACCTTTTGGTGATTTTTCTTGATCGGCATCAACACTTGTGTGGGATTGGTGTTAAGCGGAGTGAAAGTTCGAGCCTGCTGACCAATACCCCGATCGGACCTGAATTGTTCTGCCTCCTTTCTTTTTCCCAAATTTCTCGAAGTGAAGGCTCTCTCGGGACTCCTTGCTATCTGTTCGGATTGTAATGCCCCTCAGTATACCCTAGAAGAATTATCACTAATTAATTATTAGTGTCTATGTTTAATTAAGTATAAATGCATGTAAAAGAACCTAATTGAAAAGTAAAAGAGTAAGATGTGGGGTATTATTTGAAATAAAGGAAAGTTGAGGGACTAAATGGCAAATTTGGCTTAAACATGACATTTGGACCAATTGAAATCTAAGGGGAGGTAGATATTTTTGATGAAGGAGGGCCGGCCAACTCATGGTCTTCACTCTCCATCTTCATCTTCTTTATCTCCTAAACCCTAAACTCTCTCTCATCCTCTCTCTCTCTCTCTAGATTTCTTGGAATTTTGATATAAAGGAATAAAGATTTACTTGGATTTTGGGATTAAGGTAACTTGTTTCTCCTTTGATATGTATGTTTTATGGTATAGCTAGATGAGTTTTCATAGAAGTGTCTTATATTTTGTTAGAAGGAGAATCAAGTAAAAGGAAAGGGAAAGAGGCTCTCCAAAGTTGAAGAAGATTTGGAGCTTAGTAAGGTATGGGAACTTAGGTTTATATATATATATATATATATATATATATATATATATTGACTTGTCATGAGAGAGATCTTGAGTGCCTCTCTCATGTGTTTTATGGATGATTTGAAGCTTAGAAGGGTTTAGAATTGAAAGCATGTGAGTTTTGGTTGACAATATGAAAATCTGTTTTAAAAAAATCATTTGACTAGTCTGTACACTTTTGCTCATATTTTGAGCTATAGTTTTTCAAATGATGAAATTCCAGTTGCTATAGAAACTAGACTTGCATGCCTTGATGTGGTTAGAAGAGACCGAAATCTGATTTTCACTGCATGATAGTGAAAATCAGTATTGAAACTTGATTGTGGTTGTGACTTTTGCCTTCATGAATAGTCTGTGGTTTTTCTTGAATAACTGGAGTTTTACAGGTCTTATTGGAATGATTTTTGGTGTTTTGAAAACTAGAAACTTAGGCCTACAACTTTGTTGAAGGCCGTTTTAGCTAAAACTATCGTTTTACAGGTAAAAAATGGTATAGAAGTCGAGATTGGAAATCGGTCTCGAGGCGGTTTAGGGATCACGGTTATCATGAATTTCATAGTAACCGTGAGGTTCCTAAATTTTCAGTTCAGACCAAAAGTATTTACTGGACCACGGTTACTAAAGTTTCATAGTAACCGTGACCCAGTCTCGTAGCATTACTTCACGGTTACTACTTTGAGCTTAATAACTGTGAGGTAATGAACTTTTGGTCCAGAAACAAAACCCAAACTATCTCACGGTTACCAAGAAATTATTAGTAACCGTGACCTGAGTTCATCACCCTACTTCATGGTTACTACAAGTATGTTGGTAACCGTGAGGTAGTTTGTTTTAGTCCAGAGACCTAGAGCAATATGGCTCACAGTTACTAGGAATTGTTAGTAACCGTGACCCTCCCCTGTATTTTGAAAACTGTATTTTCTTGGATTCCTTTAAGATACAGACTTGTCTAAGCCCTTTCTAAGCTTATAAATCATCCTAAATTACAGTTATGTAGCAAAATGTGTTCTCTATAAATGCAAGGTTGCTTATTGATTAAAAGGTGAGTTTCTATTACTCAAATAGAAACATACATGAGTTTATTTTAAAGAAATTACAGTATATGATTATTAATTACGCTATGAAAAGGAAAAATGCATATTATTATAAGGATTAGCATGTGTTAATGCTATATAGAATAATTGTGATGAAATTGCACAATATATGAAATATGATATGTTAGGCCTGTACTTAGAGACTTGGTTGTGGATAGATAGGCATGCCTATAGGGTTTTATCGCAGCTGCTTCTGTTTGTCTCTACGTGAGACTTCTGTTTAGATTCCTACGGGTATCCTTCTGTTTAGATACCTACGGGTATTCTTCTGTTTAAATACCTACGGGTATCCTTCTGTTTTGATACCTCCGGGTATCCATTGCACCCGTTATCCACACCCACAGGAATTTACATAGGCCATTAATGCAAATAATGATATTCATACGCAGTTTAAAATCTTGTTACTGTTCTGATTAATGAATAATGCTATATTTGTAGTTAAATGCATGCTATTTATTGTAATGAATGCTTAGTAATAACTACTATGGGTGGTTATCAGCATGTTATTAGTTGTTCCCCACTAAGCTTTATAGCTTAGCACGGGTGTTTATCCGTGTAGGTTCGCAGGGTAGAACTTTTATTCAAGGACAAAGCCAACACCAGATTAGAAGTAGCTTGAAAATGTATGAAATTGGTTTTTTTTGTATCTCTTTTGGTTACATCTAAGGTGTTTGTTTATATAAAGGCATGTAATTATAAGTTATGTAAATAATACTCATCAGCAGGAGAAAGTATAAGTCTATGATCATGTATGATATGCATGGAATGAATGTATGTATGCTCATATATGCATCATAAACAAATAAGTCATAGCATTAATGGAATTAATGAATGTAATTAGTAACAGTAATCAGGATTATCTAGTATAGTCATTACACGGATATTGGGATGCGATCAAACGATCGTCCGTCTGAGTGTTGGAGCATGTCCATAACATTGCTCCTTCTACCTCTACTGGACCTCAAGAAGTCATCCAGCTGAATATGTTACCTAGCTTTTTCCATTAGATTGGAAAAGCTAGTTGGCGGCCTTATTATAATTGACTCAAATAACGGCCTATCAACAGTATTGTTGGCTAAAGCGGTGGATGCCATCTCCACGCTTACATTCCTTACCTCTAACATTGTGGCTTGAAATCTGTCGATGTAGTCTCAAAGACTTTTATTGGTCCTTTGATAAAAGTTGCACAGATCGCTCACAGATTTTAGCGCTCGCATCTGTACAATGAACTGTGTAATGAACAACTCCTTTAGTTGTCAAAAAAAGGTGATTGATCCCTATGGGAACTCATGGAACCAAGTGAGGGCATCTCCTCTCAAGGTGGTAGAGAATATCCTACAGGCAATCATTTTATCATAGGTGTACACCTGCACTTTCGTTAGATGTTCTGCAAGATGAGTAGCAGGATCAGTCTTACCTGTATACCTGTCCATTATCACGTCTCTCCACCTGGGAGGTAGCTCTGACTCCGCAATTTTCCTGCAAAATGAGGAGGCTATGTTACAGCAAGTGTTTCCCTCGAACATGCCTTTTTTTTAACCTGTCAAGCCAAACTGCTTGAGCTTCTGCTTGAACCATTTGTCCTTCCTGGTCATGGTTGTTGAGGCAAATTCATCTCTCCGCCCTTTCGTGTGGCTGCGATTTGGCGTGCATATGAAAGACAAATCATTCCTAATGGATGAGGTGGAAGATCTACTAAGGATGTATGAAGAATCTCTACTTGAGGACATTGTCCCCTTCTCCTTTGTCGTATCTACCTGGCGTTCTGCCCCTACCCTCCTATTATCACGAGCTCTTGGCTCGTTGATGAAAATTCCCTTGTTCCTTCTTCTTCCGAAGTCTTCAGCCATGAAGTCCATTTTATGGCCTCTTTCAAAAGTCCTGGGCATTTTTCCCTTTTTTAGAGTTTAGACTATGCTCTTAGTGAAGTCACTAAGAATGGCATGCATGTCCCTGATAGTAATAGGGGTATCTTTCGATTGCTGCATGGTTACGTCGTTGAAATATGGGAGGAGGTTACTCCTAGTAGGGGATCTGAAAGACCTCTCTCTTCTTTCTGAGGGCCTAGATCTGCCCTAGCTATTGTGATTATGCTCTCTAGAAGCTGCGTGTTCATTAGATCTCGAACCTACCATTTTCTTTCAATGAGAGCATCAAATGATAAAGCACGATTTGTCTTTATCTAAGATAAAGAAAGCTGGTGGCAGAAAGATTCGATCGGATGATAGAACCTGCAAGATAGAGTATCCGATCGGATTCGAGCATTAGAACTCCAAAGTTTAAGTTAGTAACTTTTAGAAAGAGAGTCTTAGATATTCAATACCTAGAGCCATTATATTTTAGACTATTTATAGGAGTTCTTTGGGAGGGGTACTTGAGTCCTTGGGACGTGATAACTGACATTGGAGTAGGTATGCGGCGATGTGACAGGGAGCAAGTGGAAGGTATGGGCGCTTACTTGTGTCAGTGGACTAGACGGGACATGGCGTCTCATCAGTCCGATCGGACACCACTCCTTTATGTCTTATCTTCCAGCTCATGCTTTATCCTTTTTATTGCTGGACTTTGGGCCCTGCTGAGCGTTGTTGGGCCGACCTAATTGGGCCTTGGAGATATTTTTTTCGTAGTTATCACTAATATTTAAATTTGATTAATTTTTACTTGGTTTAAACTTTACTTTTTGAATTTTGTTTAAACATTTGTTTGATTTAAATACTTGAAAAAATTTAAGGTTTGCAACTTGGGTTATGATAAATTTGATATTATAATTTTAAATGTGTATTTACGAAAAAAATACCAGTATAGTATTATGTATTTAGAAATAATGTAAAAAGTCACCTTATTTTTTTGAAAAAATAAATTATTTAATTTAAAAAAAACACATAGTTTAAAATGAATCTAGTAGATGGTAAGCATGGACTGATTAACCGGTCATTAACAATTTTATTAAATTGGTCCATTAATTTCGGTTAGCCACTATATCGGTTTAAATTTTTAACTCGATTTTTCGGTTTGATTTATCAGTTAACCACAAAAAAATTTTAATAAATAAATTTAATAAATTTACAATTTGTAATATCATTTTTAATAGTTAAAAATGCTTTAGAAATAAAAAATACAAATTAAATACAATATCCATTAAAAGAATCAAAATAAAAATAAAATTTTTATAATTAATTATAATAATTAAATATATTTAATATGAAAGTAATAACAAAGTGCGAATTATGCACATATAATAATAATAATAATAATAATAATAATAATAATAATAATAATAAGAAGAAGAAGAAGAAGAAGAAGAAGAAGAAGAAGAAGAAGAAGAAGATAATTTCAATATTTATTTACTAAAAATATGTATTATAATAATATTTTAAAAAGTTATATATCATAATATTTATAAATTATACATATAAGTGTAAAATTTAAAATATAATTTATAAAATGTGCATAGATTAGTTAACCGTTAATCAACGGTTAACCGTCGATTTTTAAAAGTAAAAAACATAAACCTAAATTTTTTATTTGGTTAACTTAAAAATCGAATCGATTAACTAAAATTTCGATTTTTTTTTACCCCTAGAATCCAGTATGAGCTTTATATATATATATATATATATATATATATATATATATATATATATATATATATAGAGAGAGAGAGAGAGAGAGAGAGTATTCAATCCTAGATCCTGCAAACAGGTCAGGTCATTAATAGGTCATGTCAAATTTTATGTCATTATTTTTTATTCATTTAAAATTTTTTATTAAAAATAAAAAAAATATTATACATGTATAAACTATATAAAAAAACTATAAAAATTATTTTTATATTTACATTATATAAAAAATTAAAATTTATAAAAATATAAAATAGATCAACCCAAAATAGGTCGGATAATAACTAGTTAGGTCAAGTCAAATTTTGATCAACCAAGTGCTATGTTTTTTTGTTCATTAAATGATTATTCAGACTTTTTTTTAAGGAAATTATTATTCAGGCTCAATGTGTTATAACATTTAATAAAATTAATATAACACAATAAAAACGGAAGAAAATGGTTATTTTCCAAAAATTGAAATGATTTATTCCATATATACCCAAACCACCGAGAAATTATAGCAGTTGCTACTTAATTATTTTTTTCCAAATAATTTGGAGAATTAGCCCTTAAATAATAAAAGTAAAATAGAAAAACCAAAAAGTCCAAAGAACACAAATTAAAAATAATAATTAAATATTAGAAATTCAAATTTAAATCGATCTAAAAATTATTATAAAAATATTTAAAAAATAAAAAATACATAGAAAATTAGAAATACAAAAGTTAAAACTAATAAAAGAGAAAGAGAAACATAACTGCCATTAGAAAATAGACCGTAGGTAATCCCAAATTTAAATGAAGAAATAAAAAACTTTGAATTCAAAAAGAAAAAAGGAACTTCAAATCATAAATTTACTTTAATTCTCTTTTGAATTTTTCTTTTTGTTTTTTTTTACAAGTGAAAATATTATTGATAATGTCTAATTTTTTAAGACCTTGAAATGAGTTGGAAGTTGCGCGATCCGATTGACTAGTAAGTACCTGCAAAAGACTTTGCCTGGTCGGACCGGACATGAACACTCGAAAGATTAAGTTGGAGACTTAGAGAGAGATAAGTCTAAAGAGAGAGAGAGTCTCAAGGTTTTTATAACTGGAGTCACTGTACATTAGGCTATTTATAGGAGGTGTAAGAGTGTACTTAAGTGCCTAAAATATGGATACTGAGATGTTAGGGTAGGTGAGCGGCGACATGACACGGAGCAGGTTGGAGGTATGAGCTCTGTAGTGTGTCAGTGGATTGATGAGACTAAAAGTCCCATCAATCCGATCGAACAGCACGTGGTGCCTTCCAGTGCCTGCTTGCCATGCGTCAGACCTCTCTGTAAATAGATTTTGGGTTTTGGGCTGAGACTTGCTTGGGCCCAAAGATAATCCAGTATTATCACTTGTCCCCCCTTCAGAGGTATCTGATTGTCCGAGAATCAGATAAGCAAAAATTTCAAAATTTTTAGCCCTATTGAATGGGCATTTAATCGGACAGCTGTCACTGGATTAAAGATAGGTGCATGCATCGAGAGTGAAGCTTCGATGTAAGGACCGATATGGCGTTTCTTTTTAACGCGCGGCAAAGTCTAGTTGATTGACCGGTTGGCATATTCGAGGAGTCTCTCCATATAAATAGGTAACTTTCAGATCATTTTTCACTTTTTATTGATTTCTTTAGCGAAATCTGCCAAAATTTCTTGTCACACTCCAGACTTTTAGATTTCGAGAGTTTCTTCGAGGTTCTTAGGAAATTACTCAAGTAAGTAAATTTTACTTATATATCCTGTATTTCCCTTTCATCTGATTCTTCATGCACTTGCATTTGTCTTATTTCTGATTTTTCTGACGAATTTTCTAACTTGGATCCCCAATCTTTACTCAATATTAGGAATTATTTCATTTTTTTCCTTCCTCTAAAAATGGTTTCCTACAACGGTCAATCTATAGATATGAGTTTTATTGAGGAGTATAGGAATGGGCTTGCTGTGGCAAAATGCTCTAGATTGATGCCAAGTGAGGCGTTAGAAATAAAGTCTAGGTATGGTTTACCAGACAATGTATATGTGATGGCATGCCCTGAATCTATGGCGATACGAAGGGGACATTTGGCAGGAATAATAATTAGTGATTTATCTGCCATTTGTAAAGTTTGGATAGGGGTTTAAGTTCACACTCGACGTTTTCAAGATCAGCGTGCTCAGGGGATATGGAATTACGCCTAACCAATTAAACCTGAATGGGTGGAGAGTGATAGCATGCTTCAAAATACTCTGTATCCATAAATTTTTATGAAATTTATAGAAATTATTTGAATATTTTTAGAATATTTGTTGAATGATTTAATTAATAAAAATAGTAAAATTTTGTTAATTATGTCATAAAATGATAATAATAGTGAACCAAAGTATATATAAATTTTTATGAAATTTATATGAATTATGAGAATATTTTCGGAATAATTATTGAATTATGAAATTAATAAGAATAAGGAATTATTGTGAAATAAATCATAAAGTAAGTGAAGTGATGGAAATTGTAAAATAATATGTATATGAATTTTTGTTAAATTTATTTGAATTTTTAGAATATTTATGAAATAAGACATTGAATATGTTTAATTAAAAATATTGAATTATTGAGAAATAATTCAATAATCAAGTACAGGATAATAAATTAATGTAAAGTAAATTAATTCCGTATAAAAAAATGAAAAAGCCAATTAATGCATTTTCTGAAAATAAAATAATGAATTGTACTGATATAATTCATAATTGTTCAAAAAATTGTAAAATAAATGATTAGCTAATTTATCGAAATAAATTAGTCCGTAAAAAGTATTAAAGAAGTGAATTATTATAAAATAATTCACCAATCGAATAAAAAGTGATATATCTGAACAACTAAATTTCTAGACAGAAAAAATAAGAAAAATTATTAAAAGCCAATTATTGAATTATTAAGAAATAATTCATAAAGTTTTAAAGAAAAATAAGAAAAAGTGAGTTATAACCATATAATTCATAAAGTGTATAAAAGTTTAAAAAAATGTTAAATGTTTAGAGTGAATTATTATAGAATAATTAAAAAAAAGTGATCGAAAAGATAAAATAATTGCAAAGAAAAAGTAATAGAAAAAGGAAAAAATTACTGTATAGTCAATAGCACTAAAAATAGTTCTAATGATAAAAATATATTGTTTTAAGAAAAATGAAAGAAATTAAAATTATTAAAAGTTTAAAAATTATTTGAATATTTTTTTATCATTTTTGCCCTTAGCAATAGTCAGGTAGTGATATTCTTATACAGGATATAATTGGCTAGCCATAGGGACATCCTATACTGCGGTGCAAGTCATAGCGACTTGCTTTGCTATGGGTAGGATCTATGATCTCCATAATTTCAGTATTTTAAGTAAAAGTGAAAGTGAAATCTTTTTTGAGAAATGATCCATCTCTCAGTGGGACCTTTAGGTCCATGTCCCACATATCCTTTTTGAGGATCCTGTCTTATTGCGCTAGGGGCGTATCGTAATGGATAAATCAGTATTATCTAAATGAATTGAATGTAAAGTTTATAATGAAAAATGATTTGTTTGAAAGAAAATGAAAAGTTGGAATACAATTGTAATTTTTTTCAAAATTTTTGATTAATAAGCAAAAATAAAAAAAATATTTTATAAGAATAAAATGTTAAATAAAGATTAAATTAAGCTTTTGTAAAGAAAAATAAAGGTTTAAAATGAATTTTTAAATGAAAAAGGATAAACTAAAATTAGTTGGTATCTTATATACCAATTATTATTTTGAAAAATAACAAGTTTGGAAAATAGTACTAATTTTCTATTTAAAGTCAAAAAGTGAACATACTGTCCTTAAGTGAAAATTTATGTCTAAGTAATGAATTCCCAAAAGAAAAGTTAAATGAAAAGTAAAACGATAAAAGGCACATAATTATTCAATTAGAAAAAAAAAGATACAAAGTTCTAAATAAGTACTTGAACATGTTTAAATGTAAAAAGAAGGAAATAAAGATTTGTATGCAAAGTGTTCCAAAATAATTGTATCACTTTGTATTTAAAGCTTATAAGACTTGAAAATAGTAATGTGTTAACTAGTTTGAAAGTTAAAGTAAAATAAAATAATAAATAGCGATAATTGTAATTATAGCACATATTGAATAACTGAATAATCAATCGAGAAATAAAATAGTGAATAGATATGGTACCATTTAAAGACATGAGAATCAATATAAATCGTTAAATGAAAAGAAAATTAAATCGATGTGACTAAAAATATAAAACTAAAGTTAAGTAAAAGTAAAAGATAGAGTAAAGAATAAACGTAAAAGTAAAAGTTAATATGAAATTGATTCACATAAGAAAATAGTGTAAAGCATATTGTAAGATTTAAAGTCAAAACAAAATGATTACAAAAAATATGGGTAAATAATGAAATTAATGTTAATAGGAGTAAAAGCAAATGTTTAATGAAATAAGAATAAGAGTGGCATAATCAATGTAATTATGCTTTAATTTGGAAAATTTTAGGATTAGTAGTCACCATTGAGCATGTCTAGTGTTTAGCACGTAGTGTTTACTGCGTGCAGATTATAAAGTATTGCGGGAGCATATTACACAATGGAGCAGGATCGAAAAAGAAGAAATAGAGTTATATTGAGTTGTATTATGGCATGTATATACTTAAACAATTAAGGTAAAAGATTAAATTGTATTTTGATTATTTTTGTTATGATTATTGATGGGTGAGTGTAGGTGAAAGTGTTTGCATGAATTTTATTAGTGTATGTTTAATTGTTTAAAATGTTATTGAATGAATAGAAAATTTTGAAGTAAAGATATTAAAGTGTATCGAAATTGATCGATAATAAAAAAATTTACCGTTTATTGCTATCTTTGCTTCGAAAAATATTGTTCCGTAAAGGGTGTGACATGAATCGTCATCTAATTACACTTTCTCGATTTCTAACCCTTATACCATTCTCATAGTGCAAAGACCTATCAAGCGAGAATCTATTGAGATGGTTGGGAAGGCCAAGGGGAAGGAGGCGATGTCGAGTTGCGCAGTCGAAAAGGAGGTATGTGAACCTCAGGTGTCCGATCGAAAATCTAAATCCCTAAAGGACATCTTGAAAGAGTGCTTTAGGGACGGGTTCTCCATCCAAGATTCCAGAGTAGCGTTCTTTATCTATAAAGGACTTCTTGATGAGAAGGACATCTTGAAAGAGTGCTTTAGGGATGGGTTCTCCATCCAAGATTCCAGAGTAGCGTTCTTTATCTATAAAGGACTTCTTGATGAGAAGGAATTCCAAGAAATAGGTGACCAAAAATCACCCTATCGGGACTTCCAGATGCAGGGTTTGGAGGTCTGTTTTACTATTTGATCCCTTGTTATTTGGTGAGTTGCCTTTTGTGTTTTTCTCTTGTTTACTTATTATTGCTCTAGTCCGTGAATAGCTAATCAGGCGGGCCATGCGTCTTCATAGCCAGAGCGCCTACTTCAAAGCGATGTGGGATAATAGCATTCGGTCGAAGGAGGAGCTCAAACAAAAGCCCGAGGCTGAGAAGAAGGAAAGCTCAAGCCTCTAATCGAAAAATCTCATCTGGGACAAAGAGGCCTCTAAGATGAACATCGACCTTGGCACTCTACGAAAGGAGAATGTCAAGTTGAAGGCAAATGTGGAGTGGCTAAAGGGAGACAATGCTCAACTCAGGAAGCTTGGAGAAGACAATGCCAAGCTATATGCTGAATGCTATCGTATCTCCTCTGAGTGTGCGAGGGCTATCGAGGATAAAGACAAGGCCATCATAGATCAAGATGCCTTAAAGGTTTCCTTGGAGGAGAAAGAGCGTACTCTCATCAGCAAACATTCGGAGGAGCTTGCCTCTCAGAAGGGTGACCTTATCATGCAACTAGGCGAGGCTTAAGGAAAGATACTCTCTCGACTCATATATGAGGCTAAGAGGCATTTTCTTGGGGCTGATCTTGATTGGATGAAAGATTCTAAGATTTTTCCCGATCCGCCATCCAGCAATGATGAGGAAGACCTTCCTAAAGGGGAGGTTATGAGGGAGGTTTCAAGGGCCGTTGATGAAGTCCCTATAACCGAGCCCAAGGATGGAGACATTATAGACCTTAGAGCTGTTCCTAGACCTCATGCGAAGCTCGAGTTCATTCTACCTCTGCCTAATGAGCTGAATTTCTAACTGCCTAATGAGCCTACTTTTAAGCCTACTACAAAGCCTTCTGCTATCCCAACTGCTGAGCCGACTAAAGCAATGCCCTCTGAGATAGTCGCTTAGTCTATGTACAGATAGTGTAGTTGTGCTATGTATATGAATTTTTTTTTTCATATCTCAACATTTTGGTGTAACTTTATGAACCACTTTTGATGAAGTCTTTTTGTGTTTATTTGAATTCTGTTGTTTCCTTTTATTTCAATGCACCGCAATAGCACTATTGAATTAGTGAGTGAAATGAGCATGAATGATTCGACTTAAATACTTCCTGAATGCTTCGAGAAATTTCTAAGTCTCTAGGTTTTTTATATCACTTGTTTTCCAATATTATCTCAATTTGTACAAGTTAAAAATCTAAGTCTTTCTATTATTGTAAGCACATGATCTGATTGAAAGATATGATTAGTCGACTATTCAATCGTGGCTGAGTCATTAAGCAGAATGAATAATTTTTTAGATTTCATTTTTTAACTTGAAATTCAGATTAAACTTCATACATCAAGTTAAATGGGTGAGCATTCCGATCGGGATCGTTGCACCATTTTTAACTTGGAAGAAGTATGATGCTTGTGGGCAATAAACTTTAACCCTTGCAATTTTTGCTCGGGATTTGGATCGAGCATAACGTATGGGTTTTTCAAGTTGACATTCACACAAATATGGAGAAAATTCTTTATTTATAATAATTTGATTGGGTTATAGCATTACATTAGGTACTTTTTAAGTACTTCAACATTCCAACTCCTAGGGATATCTGAACCATTTTGACCTCTCAGCCTTTAGGTGCTTGCACTTAGGACCTTGGAGATTTTATAGGGTCCTTCCCAATTGGGCATTAGCTTCCTCATTCCAGTGTTGCCTAAGTTGATTTCAACCTTCCTCAGAACTAAATCACCAATGTTAAAAGCTCTTGGCTTTACCTTTCTGTTGTGGTACTTGGAGACTCTCTGTTTGTAGGCGGCAATTTTCGTATAAGCATCTTCTCTCCTTTCTTTTATTAGATCTAGGTTTTAGCATCTTTCTTCAATATTACCTCGATCATAGTAGAAAGTTAACCTATATGAGGGAATCTCGATCTCTACCGGTATCACTACCTCTGATTCATATACTAGAGAGAGGTATTTGATGAGTACCAGCCCTGGGCAAAGTTCTATAAGACCATAGGATGCTTTGCAGCTCTTCTGTCTAGTTGTCTTTTGCTTCCCCCAGTTATTTTTTCAACCCTTCCAAAATTGTTCGAATGGAGACCTCTGTCATTCCATTGCTTTATGGATAGGTGACTGAAGTAAATCTCAGGCTAATATTTAGACTGGAACAAAAGTTTTTGAAGATTGAGCTATCGAATTGCTTGCCATTATTGGTTACAAAAAATTTGGGTAGACCATATCTGCAGATAATTTCTTTCTAGGCAAAATTTTAATTCTTTCAGTTGTTATTGTTACTAAAGGCTCAGCTTTAATCCCTTTGGAGAAATGATCAATAGCTACAACAAGGAATTTCATTTGCCGTTTGCCTTGAGGGAAATGACCTAAAATGTCCAGTCCCTATTGATTGAATGGCCAGAACACTCCAATCGACCGTTGGTCTGCTGCAGGCTGTCTAATGATTCTTCCATGAATATGGCATTGTTGGCACCTTTTTACCTTGTTTTGAGCATCTTTGAAGATACTTGGCCAGAAGTAACCAGTTTGAAGTACCTTCCTCGCTATAGCCCTGTTGACTTCATGAATATCCCTTAGTATGTAGTCCTTTTCCTCCTCCATCACGCATTTAATCCAGGGGTGACTAAATGCCTTTCTGTACAATGCATCACCAATTATAGAATAACTGAGCGATTTTCAAGATATCTCTCAGGCTTCAGCTTTATCCTCGAGTAATTCGCCCGTTCGGAGAAATCATTTGATCGGAGTTATCTATGTGTCACCCTGTTGTTCAATCTACATTATCTCTGGCTCTTCAAGGGAAAAAGAGAGTTGTTTGATAGTTGTTATATTTTCTTCAATTTGCTTCTGGTATGCAGTAGATATCTTGGCCAGCCGATTGGCTGCCGTTGTTTGCTCCTTAGGTACTTTCTCCAAAATCCACGTTGATCCGACCTCTTCTAATTCCCTTAAACTTGCTTTGACTTTTATCAATTACCCTTTCATGGTGTTTTCCTTGGCTTCAAAGGTACCTAGTACTTGGCTGGTCACCAGCTAAGAGTTGCTTTTGATTTTTAGGATTTTCGATCAGATCGCAACGTTATTGGATGCCTTAAAGCTGAGTCTGATTGCGCACTTATTGTAATGCTAAAGGGACCTGTTATCACAATTTTGATGCCTCATCTGGTATTATTTGAGGCTCCATCAACTATCATCTCCCATGCCATCTTTGGAGGTTGCTCGATTACTTCACCATTAGTGGTGAATTCAGCGACAAAATTAGCTAGGGCTTGAGCCTTTATTGCACTTCTTGGCTTGTACCTGACATTCTAGGATTGCAGCTTTGTGGCCCACCCTGCCATCTTGATTTTCAGATCAGGCATTTGTAAAATTTTTCTAAACGGTTGATCCGATCAGACAATAATGGTGTGAGCTTCAAAGTATTGCCTCAATTTTTAGGTGCACATTATTAGTGCGATAATCAATTGCTCAACTAGACCTTTTCTCAATTTTGGACCTTTCAGCACTTGGCTGATGTAGTATATTGATAGCTGTTGGGTTCTTTCTTCTCTAACCAAGACACCTGCAACAACCTCCCTAGATGTCGATAGGCATAAAAAAAGATTCTTACCTAGGATCAATTGGCTCAATAGGGGATCTGTAAGGAATTTTTCAACTCTTCGAATGCTTGTTGGTAATCCATTTCCTAGCTAAATGCATCAATCTTCCTCAGTTTCTTGAAAAAAGGTGTACAACATTTGTCTGAGGAGGAAATAAATCTCCCCAAGACTGTAACTCTTCCATTCAGCTTTTGGATATTTTTACATTCTTTGGAGGTTAAATTTTTAGGATTGCCCTTATTTTCTCTAGGTTGGCCTCTATTCCTCTCTGCGAGACCATGAAACCCAAAAATTTATCTGATGGCATGCCAAAGACACATTTCTTCGGATTTAGCTTCATTTGAAATCGGTTCAGGGTATGGAAGACTTTTGCCAAATCAGCGGAGTGTTCAAATTTTTACTTTTGATTATCATGTCATCAACATAAAACTTTCACGTTTTCCCCAATCTGGCTTTTGAAGATTTTATTCATCAGGCGTTAATATATGGCACCAGTGTTTTTCAGACCAAATGGCATTACCCTATAGCAAAAGGTTTCATCATCTGTAATGAAGCTTGTTTTTCCTGATCCAAAAGGCACATTAGGATCTGGTGATACCTAACATAAGCATCGAGTAGTGAGTAAATGGCATGACATGTTGTTGTATTTACTAGTTGGTTTATGCTCGGTAGTGGATAGCTGTCTTTCGGACAAGCTTTATTGAGATCAGTGAAATCAATATATATCCTAAGCTTTCTTGTCTTTTTTTTTTACCAAGACCACATTTGCTAGCCATTTCGGGTAAGCTATCTCTCAGATTGTCCCCAATTTCAAGGATCTATTGAATTCTTCTAAAATGAACTTTCTCCAATCAGGAGCATGTTGTTTGAGTTTTTGCTTGATCGAATGGTGGTTTGAATCGGCATTCAATTTATACGTGATGATTCTTGGGTTAATCCCAGGGATATTCTCTAGCTTCTATACAAAGGATGATTGGTTTATCATCAGCACTTGCATAATTGACTCTTCCACCTCTTTACTCATGCTCATTCCAATCCGAATGCTTTTGCCTTTTAATAGCTCTCTTGCATCTACCTCTCCAGTAGGATCCATTCTTGGTCTTTCAGCCTCCTTGAGTTATTCCAGCCCCGACTTCACGATATAAGCCTCTTTGTTTTGTCTGATCATGGAGATGTATGCCTTTTTGGACACTTTTTAATCTTTTTTTAACACGGCGATACCTCACTCCATAGGTATCTTCATGACCATATACCATATGTTGGTAACAGCTCTGGTCTGGAAAAGCAAAGGCCTATCGAATATTGCATTATAGGCAAAATTCATGTGTATCACTATAAATTTTATCTTACACGCATGAATGATTGCCTCTTGGCCCAGTTCGATGAAAAGCTCAATTGATCCCGCCACTGGCACGATGTCATTACTTAGCCCAAGCAGTGGAGCAACATTTGGCCTCAGTTCTCTGATCGGCAATCCCATCATTCTGTAGGCCTCAAGGATTAGGATGTTCATTGTGCTTTCATTGTCCACAAGGATTCTCTTAATGAGGAAATTATTAACCCTTGCACTAATGACCAAGGCATCTTCATAAGGGAACTTTAGATCTCTTGCATCCTCATGGGATATGGAAACTAGACAGAATGTTTCAAACTAGTGGGAAAAGTAAACACCCTTCCCTTTTTCTTCTTAAAGGGGTATTCTCCATAAGACAATCGTTCAACAATCATATTGATCACTCCAGCATATGGTCTGTGTTGGTCCACATTTCTAGGCTTCTTATCCTTATCATCGGAGATCGAGTCATCCCTCCTTTCAAGGGGTGGCCTGCAAAGGCTTGTCTTTCTCATAAGGCCTACAAACCTTTTCAACGACCCCTTCTATAGGAGCCATTCTATCTCCTCTTTTAGTGAGTAGCACTCATCAATTATGTGACCGAAATCTCAGTAAAAATCATAATACTTGCTCTGGTCCCTTTTACTTCACAACCGCTCGAAAAGGTTTTTAGGTCAATTCACCTTCTTATGCTTTTTCTTGATCAATATTAGGACTTGGACAAGGTTGGAGTTGAGTGGAGTGAAGGTTCGAGCTGAATGGTTGGTGGGCTAATCGAACCTCCCCTACTCAGCCTCTTTTCGCTTACCTAAATTCCTAGACATAGATGCTCTGTCTGGGCTCCTTATAATCCTTTCGAACACTGAAATCCTATTTCTCGAGTGTCCATCTGGATATTGTAATATATCCATTATGTTAGTCCTTCTCCCTCTATTGGATCGCAGGGCATCATCGAGTTGGATGTGCTATTTAGCTCTTTCCATTAGATCGAAAAAAGTTCACGGGCGATCTTGTGGTGAGCAATTAAAATAAGGGCCGATCATGAATTCCTCCAGCTAGCGCATTGGTTGTATTTTCAACACTCACATTTCTAACGTCAAACATTATTGCTTGGAACCGGTCGATGTAGTCTCTAAGACTTTTATGGGGACTCTAATAAAGATTGTATAAATCCCTGACTGACTTCGTTACTTGTGTCTGTACAATGAATCTTGTAGTAAACAAATATTTTAATTGTTTAAAGGAGGTAATCCACTCCTGAGGTAGCTTGTGGAATCAATTTAATGCTTCTCCTTCCAGGATGGTAGGAAAATCCTGCATACGATCTTTTCATCATAGATGTAAACTTGCACCTTGGTAAGATATTATGCCATGTGAGTGGTCGAATTGGTTTTGCCTATATACCTGTCCATGATTATATCTCTCTACCTAATAGGTAGTTTGAAATATGTTATCTCTCGACAAAAGGGAGAGGCGGTATTTACACAATTATTATTTTTTAACACACCCTTTTTGAGGTATCCTAGACCAAATCGTTTAAGCTTTCGCTTAAACCACTGTCTTCTTTGCTATCTATCTATGAGTCATCCTCATCCTTAGTCTTTTTTGAATGGTTCCAAGTAGGAGTATACATGAACAACAAGTCATCTCCTATGGATGCAGTAGATGATTAGCTTGGATGGTAGGTGGGATCTCTGTTCGAGGACATAGTCTCTTTGCCTTTGTCACCTCTTCCTAGGGTTCGCACACTAGAGTGCATACCCATTCTCCTACTGTCTTGTGTTTGTGGCTCGTTGATGGAAAGCCCTCTGTTCCTCGGCCTTCTCGGCTCTTCATCTATAAAGTCATCCCCATAGCTCAATATGAAGGTTTAGGGCATCTTGTATTTGCAAATGATCTAGACAATACTTTTGGTGAAATCACTGAGAAGCGCTCTCATATCCCTCACGGTAATGGGATTACTTTCAGCTTGTCGCAATATTGCATCGTTAAACTCAGGCAGTAGATCAATTCATCTGGGGCACCTACGAGTCCTGTTCCATCTCCTAGTGAGCCTAAAACTTCCTTGACCGTTATTAGCTTGGTCATTTCCTTCGGATGTCGTGCATTCAGTTGATCTTGATCTTACCATAACTCTCAATGAAAGCACCAAATGATAATATTTGATTTGTCAAGACCTTAAAATGAGTTAGCAATTGTGTGATCCGATCGACTGGTAAGTACCTACAAGAGGTTTTACCCGATCGGACCGGGTGTGAGCACTCCGAAGATTAAGTTAGAGACTTAGAGAGAGACAAGTCTAGAGAGAGAGAGAGTCTCAAATACCTAAAACCACTGCATATTAGACTATTTATAGGAGGTGTGAGAGTGCACTTGAGTGCCTGAAATATGGCTACTGAGGTGTCAGGGAAGGTAAGCGGCGACATGATACGAAGCAGGTTGGAAGTATGGATTTTGTAGTGTGTCACTGGATTAATGAGACTAAAGGTCCCATCAATCCGATCGGACAACGTGTGGTACCTTTCAATACTTGCATGTCATGTGCCAGGCCTCTCTATAAACAGATATTGAGTTTTGGGCTTAGAGTTCTTTGGTCACAAAGATAATCCAGTATTATCAATTATGATTTCATTCAAATTCAAAAAAGTAGAAAATTGAATATAGCTAATATCTAAATAATTGAAAATTTGATAATATTTTTAATTGTTTCACTCTGTTTCTGAAGATGTAATTATCAAATGTAGAATGAAAGAATATGCAAAATAGGCTAAAAGACCGATAAAAGAATTGAAGAGGGATCAAATTGAAAATGAGAACACTTAAATATTCCAGAATTAATTGCCAATGAGGTACTTAAAAATTCAGAAAGCTACGCTATAAGATCCAATTGATTAACCATAAAAAGGCAACAAAGAAACTCTGCACATAATGGACACCCACCTAACATATTTTCTACATGTAAATAGGACAAAATAAGCAAGAAAATACAAACAATGCAAACCAGGTCTAAGAAAGAAAATCACTACTAAGCAAGAAATGTGGCATCAGCCGTGGAATTCAAAGTGCAAGAGGCTTGTTAAAATCTAGTAATATTACACATATATTATCCTAGAGGAAAGATTAATTAGAAAAAGAAAAAGACAATCTGGATAGTGATTTTTGGGAAAAACTGTTATCTCAATTATTTTATCAACTTTTCCATTTCAAAGTTTGCCTTCAGAACAGTACATATGTGCAACAATATTAGATTCTAACAAGCTTTGACTTCCTAGGAGATACGAATTATGTCTAATTTCCTGTGGCATATATATATATATATATAATTGAGTCTCTAATTCTACATTATGGGTGTCAGTTTTGCCCTTCTCCTTCTGGGCTGGCTTAGTCTGAAAGTTTTCAAGAACCATTTGTATTTTCTTTTGGTTACAATGTGGCCAATCACTATTCCAATCATCAATCCACTTCCATAGCCAATCAAAACTGGTTTCCAATCAAAATCAAATGAAGAATCTCCCTGATCAGTAATAGAAAGTGATGGGGGGTAATGCTTCTGAATTTCCACATTTCCTTGACAATGGATTGCCACACAATCCCTGATTGCTCTCGTATGAATTGCCTTGAAATGTATCAAATTGCTTTCCGTGTGGAATTGGACCTGCAAGATGGTTTTTGGACACGTTGAAAACTGCAAGAAAGATTAGCTGTGTTAGTTGCTGAGGAATGACCCCGGAGAGATTGTTTTGAGAAAGGTCTAAAGATTCAAGCTTCGTTAAATTCCCCAACGATGAAGGAATTCCACCGCTGAGATTATTGTTGGAAAGATTGAGTAACCGAAGACCACTTAAGCTCCCAATGATATCTGGAATATCTCCTTAGAGTAGTTTAGCGATACTCCTTTGTTTGTTATTGATACAGAATAGTTTAGCGATACTCCTTTGTTTGTTATGGATATAGAATATGAGTAGTTCCTCGACAACATCTGGAACTCTGCTGATTGAACAAGAATAGGTGCGGTACCAACATATTTTAATGGGGTTTTTACATAAGTATACACAAAAAAAATAAAAATAACAAAAAATACAACACATTTCTATTTTTTTCATTAATACAATATTTTAAATTTTCAATATCAATTCTACAACTTATATTTTCAAAATATACAACTTTTTCAATCCTTATTAAATTTCTTATTTTTACATTTTCACTTCCTAATTTTTAACCTTCTAATTTCCGACCACCGCCCCTTTGTTTCCATTAATCGTTAAATTACACGAATTTGAAGATTACAATTACTTGGCGGCCGAATCAGGTGGGGTATAACAATTAAGTGGGATTTTATTTGGAAAATTTCCACCTCGCCGCCTAATTTTCAAAATTTATTTCTTTAACAAAGTACTAAAATTCACCGATCTTGCAGTGTTTAATTAGTTCTTCAAATTTTGTTTTTCATGTTTTTATTTATTTATTTAGCCCTGAATACTTAAGTAATTAAACAGTGATTTGGACGATATAATCCTGATTTGTTTCATGATACTTAAGTATCATGCGCCAATTATAAACTTAAGTATTTTTTATACAGTGATTTGGACGATATAATCCTGATCTCGCGGGTTAATGTAAAGTTTTTGGCAAGCGTGTTAATACGAGATGATCATTAACAAAATCAATGAATTATTATTATTATTATTTAGAAGAAAGACGGTCAATACATGGTCAAAAAGGAAGATCCGGATTTGTTTTGCAGACGCTATTTTTTCACATCTCCATCTTTGATCAAAGCCTCTGCCAGATGTCAGCTCTTGGCATTTTAATGAAGAAAGAAAGAAAATGCTCTGTAACTCAACCTAGCAAATAAACTGGAAAGCATTAAAAAAATAACTAAAAATAAATATTGAAAAAAAGGGCAACTAGTTGTACCTTGTGTGAAGTGGAAGGTTCTCTGCAATCTACAGGCTTTATTTGAGCTTTAGGAAGGAAAAGAGGTTGCTTCATGCTCCTCAACCTTTCTTCTATTGTCTTTAACTTGTACAATGCCTTAATTTTTTCCTCTTCAGCCACTCTAACTTTCTTCCTTGAATCTTCTAGCTCAAGTTTTCCATTTCTCATCATTCTTTCCATCTCCCTAACCATGGCAAACAAGCGTATGGATATGACGTTGTTCATATCATCTTTAAGGCCCTTGACATATTCCCCATTGGATTACACACTATGTATAGTATGTATATATTATGTGTACTAAATGTATACATTGTGTACTAGATGGACACACTGTGTACAACAAGTACACACGGTGTGTACATGTTATACACAGTACATATTATGTGTACTAGATGTACACACGGTGTGTACTAGATATACATGCTGTGTATAACACATATACACGGCGTGTACATGATATACACACTGTGTACAGCAAGTACACACGGTGCGTACTAAATATAAATATTGTGTACAGCATATACACACTATGTGTACTAGATTTACATACTGTGTACAGCATGTACACACGGTGTATACTAGATATACACGCTGTGTATAGCACATACACACCTATTATCTTATGTTTTTACTTTTCACACAATTTTATTTTGTTTCAGAGATGAGGAATCTAACCATAAAACCAATAAATTAAAACTGTGTTGTGTCCATGATTGGAGAGGTTATCAACTTTAAATTAGAATCTTTACATATAATTTTATTATATTTGACTCGATTAATTATTAATTTGCTTTTAAAAGGAAAAAGTTTTCTTTTAATCAAATAAATAAAATTGCTCATATATCAAATTAATTATCTCTATTTTTACTTTAATTAAAAAATTACTTGCATTATATTAACCAAATCATAAATTTAATAGTAACACAGAGAGATGTAATAAAAAACATATAATTAAATGCATTAAGACATGAAAAATAAGGGTATAGTTGGAAAATTAAACAGGCTTTTTGAGCTGAAAACTTGCCTAAATTATTATAATAATAAATAAAATACAAATCTAGTTCATGGACTGATGGTAACCCAAACAGGCGGTGGCAAAATGAAATTTATTTTATAATGCAAAACTGATGTTAATTAATAAATATTTTATATAGGAATATATTTTTACACATATTTTATCAATGAGAATATTTAAAAAATAAATAACATACTTTATAAATTTTGAACTAGGATTTCAATTACAAATACTTTCCCAGGTTTTTAGAAATTTTAAACAATACAAAAATGAAAACGCATTAATTAGTTGTAAGAGAATAAATATCAAATTATTATTTCCGTTCACAAATAAATATTTTTATTTTTATTTTGATCTATTCATAAATAAGTGTCTATGATTATAAAAATGTGATATTTTTAAATATGAATTTTTTAAATATACACTCTATACAATAAATATAAGTTCAATTTTTAAAGACAATTTATAAATTAATTATCTATTTCAACGAAAAGCAAATTAGTAAAAATAAAATGTATACAGCATGTACACACGATGCATACTAGATGTAGACATTATATACAGCATATACAATTCTCCTACGGCGGCGTTCCCTGCATTTCTTGGGCGAATCATCATCATATTCGCTTTGCATTCTTCTATAAAGTCTGTCATTGACAAACATATGGAGAAAAGGTTAATTGAGCGGTCGTCACATCGCCATAGGAATCACAAGAGGCGATTCTCTTCGCCTGATAAATAAAAAATACCACAGAAAAACCAAGTCATATAGAAAGAGTGCTTTTTTTTTTTTCCTTTGGTTGTATGCTTCCGTTTCTCAAAGGCTGAAGAGAGAAAACGCAACGTGTTGTGTTTTTCTCTATTTCTCGTGCAAGCCTACAGGGCAAGCCAGCTCCAAACAGCGGCATGGAATACCCTTTCTACCCTCAATAGCCTTCACCGACCTCCATTTCCTGTCATTTCGACACGTGTCTACCCTTACCCTACATTTCTCGTGGAACCTCATCTCACTTCTTTCTTTCCTAATCCAAAATGCTTATGGCGATATATCGTGGCTTTCAAGATATTGATAAGGGACACGCGGCAAAATGGAACAGCAATGTGGAGGCCCAGTCAGTGATCTGCGAACAAATGGATCAAGAGCGTCTTTCTAGGTGGAAGCGGGAAGCCGGGAAAAAAAATTGTATTTATGAAAACAAAAATTTTAAAAATGAAATTTGTGAAAAATAAAAAATAGGATTGCATTTTTTGAAAAAGGAAAAAAAAAGTTGGCAACTGGAGTAATTTCCCCTATTTTAATTGGTCTGCACGCACTTCATTTTGTTCCAACCAAGAAAATATTGGGCTGGCAATGGGCCTGAAAACTGATTCTAAGAGAGATCAGCAATTTGCAACTGGGAAAATTCACCAGAATTTAAATGATCACCCACCGCACCATGGAATTGATTAGATCGCAAAATTAGAAACTTCAGGTCTTGTAGTTTCCCCAACCATGATGGAAATGTATCATTGATTTGGTTATTTCCTAATATGAGAAACTCAAAGCTTTTTACAATTGGCCAATGATCTTGGTACTTGTCCTCCTAACTTATTCGAGTCCAAGAAAAGAAGACTGATGCTGCACCCATTGGTGAAAGTTTTAGGAATCTTGCCTTGAAAATTGTTGCTACCAAGATTTAAATATTCAATGGGCTTGCTTAAATTCCCCAAACATTGAGGAAGCTTTCCATTGAAGTAGTTGTGGGACAAATCAAGACTGTGCAGAGCATTCAAGGAACAAATATTTGGAGAAATCTGACCCCTCAAGTTGTTGCTTGCCACTCTGTACATATGGATGGATGGAGGCGGCATTGTAAGTGATCCTTGCAACATGTTATCTCTTAGATCCAAATATACTAAGTTAGTGAATGAAGAAAAGGTTGTTTTAGGTTCAAAACTTGTGAGGAAGTTATTGGAAAGAACAAACATCTTGAAACTGTCTTTGCTTTTACTCCATACCCATTTGGGTATTTGGCCATGAATGAAATTGTTGCGGAAATCGAGCGACACCAGCTGATCTTGATATCGAAGAAAATTGGGAAAGTGGGTTAAATTGCATGATCCCAATCTCAAGTCAGTAAACTTATGAATGGTAGCACTAGAATTGACACCATCATGGAGCAACCATAAACTGTTTCCTGTCAAATATAATTGGGTTAAGTTTCTGAGCTTGAAGAACTTGGCTAATTCCACAGTCCCACTCAAGTTATTACCCGCAACATTAAGAGATTCAAGGTTCCCAAGTTGGAAGATTGAATCTGCGATTTGGCCTTGCAATCGATTATGTCCCAGGTCCAAGTTCGCCAGTTGGGTCAAATTCACAAGCCAAGATGGGATTGGGGCGTTGATTGAATTGTGGTATAGAGCCAAGGTAGCAAGTTGGGTTAGATTAGCAAAATAGGTAGAGATGGGATGGTTAAATGTAATTGAGGAAAGGCCTAATCCACGGAGTTTATTTAGTCTAGGAAGCCATGACAAGGAAGAGGATGTTTGTTCTTTAAAGCTGGTGGATCTAAGATCCAAAATTACAAGTTGTGTAAGGTTTCCGAGTGAAGACGGAAGCTGCCCGGAGATGCCAGTATAAGCGATGCCCAAAGTTTTCAAGAAAAGCAAGGTCTACTATTGAATCCGGTTGCTTCCCATACAAACTCGTTCCTCCAAGCACTATTTTTTCAAGCAAACTACTAGTGGCATTGAATTCAGGAAGATGACCTTTTAGATTCCAATTCGCTGCTAATCTGAGAGTTTGTAGGTGAGGAATTTGAAAAACCCCAATTGGGAATTCACCAAATAGATTACAGTAACACAAGCTTAGGGTTTTCAGAGAAGATAAAGTTACCAAAAATGTTGGGCACGGTGGATGATATATCCACGAAATCAAGCCTGAGATCTTGCAAGCTGGTTAGATTTTGAATTAAGGTTCCAAAATCAGGATTCTTGAGCAACAATTGGTCATTATTGGACAAATCAAGGTGAGACAAGTTTGAAAGTTGAGAAATAGTTGAAGGGATTTGGCCAGAAAGAGAAGAGGAAGAGAGATTGAGAGAAGTTAGAGCCTGAAATTGGACTAACTCAG
This sequence comes from Excoecaria agallocha, assembly GCA_037975025.1. Classification (NCBI taxonomy): domain Eukaryota; kingdom Viridiplantae; phylum Streptophyta; class Magnoliopsida; order Malpighiales; family Euphorbiaceae; genus Excoecaria; species Excoecaria agallocha. The sequence goes on from CM075815.1 coordinate 5,664,027, forward strand.
ATGGTAACTGTGAATAACTAAAATTGTTGAAGGCAAGGTTAAGGCTACGGAGATGAACAAGACGAGAGAGGCTCGTGACGGAGTTAATCGAACCATAAAGACAGCTACTACTGAGAGCAAGGCCTATGACATGACCAGTGCGCATGTCACAGCTAACTCCATTCCATGAACAGCAATCGCTATCACTTCCATTGAGATTCCATGATTCAGTCTTTGGATAAGCAACAGGGTGCGTCGAAGATAGCTTATCAATTGTCAAACCCTGCTTAAATAGCAACAAGGCAAAGATTTCATCGGCATGGCATAGCTTTGCTGAAATGGGTGAAGGATTGAGCAATAAAAGCAAGTTTATAGAGTATAAGAGAATGAGTAAGGATGAATATGAAGATGACACCATCTTTTATGATTCAATCTGGGTTGATCAGTCTTGGGATTTTGATGTATAAATAGACAGCCTACTGCAGAAGCACTGTAAGAAAACTCTGTTCATGTTTGCCAGGCGTCATCCGCTACTAGCACCGTAGTTCATTGAAAAGATATACAAACATATGTGCTTGTGGGTTATAAATCCTAAGCTTTGTTCGGAAGAGAGTAGATAGGGTAATCGAGAGTTGAGTACACGAGAGTGAGTGAATACAAGCGGAGTAATTGAGAGTAATTTTTTAAAATTTAAAGTAAATATAAAATTATTTTCATGTACTCTAAATTTGAGAATAATTATTTTTGAAGATATAAAATAATTAATTATTTTTATTTATTTTATTTTATTTTAATTTATTATGTACTGTATACAAAATAAACAGAATAACTTAATTTAAGTTACTCTCATTTACTTTACTCTTATTTATTTAATTTCGTTTGCCCTATCCAAGGCTAAATTAAAATTTTCATAATTCATGATGTAAAGCTAAAGTTAAAGATAAGAGTGGGCCAAGTAAATTGGAGAATTAGAGAGTCCAAAATAAGAAGTCAAGGATCTAAGCAATAAATCATTAATTATATCAATTCATAGAAGCCGAAGAAAGACAGCGGAAGTGATGGCTGCAAGTCTCAGAATCTAACATTATTACTGGAATATTTTAGAATAAGAGATTATGATATCCACATTGAATCATTTTACACGCAGCACTCTATCCGTCTTAAAATTAGTGGAAAGTGATAAAATTAATGAAAATAAATTTTAAAAAATTAATTAATCAAATTTATTTAAAATATAAAACGGAATACTGTACCTGACTAAATACATTTGAAATGTAAACTATAGATCGACAATAAATATTTCGATAGTTAAATCAGCATTTCAAAAGAAAAAATCATAATAATATTTTCAATTAAGAAATTTAAAGGTGAGCAAAAAAAATTAAAAAAAATTAACTGTAAAATTAATCTAAATCGAATCGATTTTTATTATTAACCGATTCAATAGACTTGTTTACAATTTTTAATTTTTATATTTTTTATTAATAATTGCTATTTAGATTTTTAAGTATCGGTTAATTATTAGTTCACCTTAATTTTTTATTTTTCTATAAAATTTATATAATATTTTAAACTAAATTTATATTATATTATTCTCTTTAATTATATAGTAATATTTATAAATAGTACTCAATTAACTTTTATATATGTTGTTTTTTTTATCATATATTGGTGTTCATATTTCACTTAATAGAAATTAATTACATTTTCTTATATTTTACAATTTATGTTATAATATTTAATATTATCCAAAATTTTATTTGACTTAAAATCAAACATATTAATTTTCAATAAATATCAAATTTATTTTATAATATTAGCTATTAATTTATAGAATATGAATTTTGACTAATAAATTATGCTTGTTTCGTAATTTTTATATTAAATTACTTTGCACATTTGTAATTGAATTAAAATTTGTCTTATTTTTTTATATAATTTATGTTATAAATTTTAATGGTTAATCGAAAAATATTGATTAGCCAAATCAAAAACTCGAAACCGATGGACTGGTTAACCGAATGTAACGGATCAATTAATGGTTAATGATTTTAAAAAATCGATATTAATGGACTGAATATAAACTGATTAACCAGTCCATGCTCACCCCTAAAGAAATCTTATATGGTATTGAGAGTTGTTGCATTTAAAGAAATTATTATCTTTATGATAATATCTTACAATATCCATGGAGAGGAGATCCCTTTTATTGTGGTAAAAATGAAAATAATTGTTATAATTATGCAAATTGTTTACTTGTAGTGAGTTTTGTCGATTGGTTGATTGTTTTTAGATATTGATTGTGCAATTATTTGCTGCATATTAATCTCAGTCAATCCATTCTACAACTATATGCACAAAATGAAGGGTTAATTCCATTTAAAATCACTTGATTAATGACTTAATACCAATAGAAATTTTTATTTTGCAAAAATATCTTAACTTTTAAAATATTATCACTAAAATTACTTTAACTGAAAAATCATGAATTTAACATCAAAATACTGATTATCAGCTTTAAACATCTATGTGGCATATTTTAAAAGGTTTTATATGATATTTTTTGAAATATTTTAAACTAAAATGACTTGTTATATCAATTTTCTAGTACCGAAATCATGAGTTTTATTTTTATCACAGTAATTTTAATGATAATATTTCAAAAATTGAAATCTTTTTGCGGAAAATTTTTTTTCTTATAGCCGAATCGTTATCAAGATATAAGTCTAATAATTATCAACATTAAGAGTATCTATCAACAAGTTCCATAATAAAATCATAAATAACATGCATGTCCATTATACAATTAAAAGTGAAAGAAAAAGAAATATGAACCACAGTGCAAAATCATTTAAGGTAGACCTCTTATCAAACAAAAGTTTGGCAAAATGCATTTACAAACTCTTCAATTTTTTTTTTATATTAAATATTTGAACGTTAATTTTATAATATTAGACTTTTTAATTTTTCACTCATTATTTTTTTAATAGACAGACAATTTAAAATTGAATAATACGTTCTATTTAATATGTTTTTAGTATTTATATGTGCAGCTCCATAAAACTTCCATAAAAATCAACTACCTCATTTGTAAAAGAAACATAAGTAAATTAAATTATAATTACTCCTTCAAAAAACTTAACTTTGAATCCTTCATTAATTCTTCAACACTGAAAAACAAGTTTTATAATATTTTAGGAATTTTTTTTCATGTTTTATAAATAAATTATTCTCCTTAATTTTATTTATATTATTATTTCTTCCCCAATTGCGAGCAGGATTAATTTGGGGTTTTCCTAAAAGTTTGAATTGGGGTTGGGGTTTCTGACTTTTTTATTATTTACTGCTCTTCCATTAAAGGAACCAGAGTAGCTTTTTCTTTGAAAATTAACTGCCAATTCATACAAAATATTGAAAAACTTCGATCATGACTTCACATAGAGGCACATTCCCGGATAAAAGCTTCAAACTTGCAGGAAAATCAACCCACTTTTACCAGATTATTCTCGAAAACAGTAATCGTCGGGGAAAACTTGTAAGCTTCAATTTTTGTCTTCTTTTATTTATCCATTCCAGTTGTTATGGGTTTTCTTGTTTAATCCCAATACCCAATTTCTGTTTTTCTCAAAAATCTTGCCTTTTCTTTCAGGAAATTCCTTCCAAGTTTGCACAAGATCATGGAGATGACTTATCAAGCCCAGTTGTTCTCAAGGTTTGTACTGGCCGTTCATGGCAGGTGGACACTGTAAGGAATGGAGATAAGATTTGGCTAGAAAATGGTTGGCAAGAATTTTCAGATTATCATAACCTGAAACATGGCCACTTGTTAGTTTTTGAATTCAAAGGAGAAAGCCATTTCCATGTTTCTATATTTGATATGAGTGCTGTTGAGATTGATTACAGAAAGAATGAACGTGAAGAAGATGATGTTTCCTTTATAATCTTGGATGATTCAACTACTGATGATGATTCAACTAGAAGTTGAGGATTCTGATTGTGGTAAAATTAAATCTTTTGCTGCCTACTTAATATCAAACAAATGCTCATAATTTGGTTATTTGTTGTTGTCTGATTTGATCTTAATTTGTAGGAAAGTTGCAGGCTTTTGCAGATGATCCTGAAGCTGATAATAACTTCATCTCAAACTACCCTTTCTTCAAGGTTGATTTTACTCGTCAGAGCAGTGTGGTAGGTCATTTATTGCATATATTACTGCTTACGAACCAAAAGATTTAGACTTGCAATTAGATAAATAGATAGATTATGGGACAAATTAAAGGGATTTAACTAAACTAGCCATTGGATTGATTTCGAATATAATTTGTTGGATGGGCAAATCTAGGCTGAGTTACACAATCCAAGCTCAAAGACAGCAGAGAGGTCTTTGATCAAAATCAAAGAAAGCCTTCTTTCTTTGGGAAAAATGAATTGGAGGGGAGAAAATCAGCTCCTATAGTCTATAGTCTTGCACTTTGAATGGCTGTCCTGTTTTGGGTGTCCAAAACCAAACGGAACCAAAAGAAATTCAATATTTTCCATCAGGTCAGTTCGGTTTGGTTCAGTTGTTGTTGAGGGAAAATTGACATAACCGATCCGACTGAACTGTTGATAAAACAATATAAATATAAAAATTTATAAATTATTTTTTATATATAAAAATTGTAATGGTAAAACCGAAATAACATTTGGAATTGATCAAAGTATTTGCTTCTGTTTTTTTCTTTACATTCTCGGTTGGTTTGGTTTTTTTATGGCAACTTCAGTATGTTCAGTTTGGCCAATTTTTAGACCAAATTGACTGAATGCTCACCCCTACCTCCTATTAAGCTCTTGAAGAAGTTGGTGATGATTTATTAATGGTGATATCAATTTTATGCAGAGCATACCCTTTTGCTTTATCAAGGGGAATATGAATTGGCAAACGCATACTGATACATTGATGCTTCAAATTGGAGACAAATCATGGCCTGTAAAATTGTCTGTATATTCAAAACATGGCGTTGCAAGACTCAGTCTTGGTTGGCCTGTATTTGCAAGGCAACATTCTCTTCAACCAAGAGATGTTTGCTACTTTGAATTGATCAAGCCGAAGGTGCTTCGAGTAGCTATTACCAGAAATGGGAATTAATTGGCTTAGTGGCAAAATTCTCTATCATCTATATTTTGGGATAATTTTGTGTAGCAAGTAGATGATTACGACTGATATGCATAACGCATTAGAGCTTTCTTTGCTGTCAATCAATGAATTTCAAAGTGTTCTATTGTATCATTCATCATTCTTCAATTTAACATTAGACTTAATATGGTTCATTCTTGAGGTTAGAACATAAAATTGCGTATTTATTATTTCAGAAAATATCTGTTTTTAAATGCAAAATGTTTCGTTTATTAAATAGAAACCTTCATTAAAACTCCAGTGATTGGCCATTGCCTTGCCATACCAATTTATAGGGGTGTACAAAAATGAAAACCGGACAGAAAAACATGGTACTGTTTGGTCCAATATTTGTTAAGAAAAAATCAGTAATGCCGAACTGCTCGAACTTTAGATAAAACAATGTCATATTCATACACATTCGGTTGGTTTGTTTTCTTTATGGCAAATTCACATTGTTCAATTTTCAGACCTAACAAACCGAATGCTCAATCTACCGATTTACTACAAATGTTGCATTTATCATATATGAAGGGTGAAAAGAAACAAAACTCTAATAGCAAATCTTTTCTCAAAGCAGACGTCCATTTTACAGAAAGTAAAGCCAATGAAAGACGATGTCTGTCAAACATTCCTAGACCCTTGCCTGAAGATGTGTACATTTAGCACATTTTTTTCAATCAACTCAAATACACAAACATCTTTAAGTTTCAAAGAATTGTCCCTCAAAAATGCACCCCAACCAGCAGATAATACAGCAGTACTCTTATGTGCATAAAAATTCAATTTCAGTGGCCAAACTCTGTCTTCAACCTTCACTGTTACGGTCCGTGTTTCGCATTCCATATACTCTCGGATAAAGCTAATAGGTATACTCTGCAAAATGTTAATAATTCTAAATAAATAGGTAACCGTGGGAAACATAAACAGATTAACCAGAGCAGAAAACTCAATACCTGCACATTAGTAAACTTTATAACAACACTGAACCACGGGTTACATGAAGTGAATTTGTTGGCAGCTTGAAGGGCTCCAGAAATACACTTTCTAGACTCCTTATCAGGTTTCCCTGTCAGTATATTAATTAACAGACTAACTAATCAGTGAGATCGTTATGAACTAATCAGGCAGGGAAACATACAAGCATCCATTTATTCAATTGTCTATTCAGATTCATATATTGCTCTGATTACATTACTGCTTATATACAATTATTCATCAAATTAAGAACAAGAAAATGATAACAGCGCCAACTAAACAAGGAAAATCATACCTTCAAGTTCTTGAATTGAGCAATCTGAATCTTCAATCACAATAGCTTGGGGTTGGGATCCATTTGGCTGACTAGAAAGCAATGGAGTTTCATTTTCTTTCATCTGAACTTCAGCACTAAAATTTCTGCTGCCTGGATACTCAATCTCTACTAGGCTTGTATCAAAAATTAACACAGTAAATTGGGATTTTTTTTCACACTTGAAAACTAGCAAGTACCCACTTTTCAGAGAGTAGTATTCTGAAAATTCTTGCCAACCCTTATCAAGCCAAACTTCATTTGCTATCTTTGATAACTCTATTACCCATTCGATGCCATTAGGAACCCTAATGATCATTCTACCTGATAAACAACTTCCATGATATTTCACAAACTTTTCCGGAATCCCCTAAAAACATCAACACAACAGATTTTATTTAGAAAAATCTACTTCGGATAATTCAATTTAGGCAAAATGTCTTTCGTTTTTTTTTAACCGATAAGAAATTGGATTACATAAGAAATCTTAATCGAAGAAATCAGCATGGCTAAGCAAACTCGCAAGAAAAGAACATAATTAAGAAGAAGAAGAAAAAGGAAGTAATACTTACAAGTCTACCGCCGCGAATAGTGTCTTGAATAATGATCTTGAAAAACTGGGGTGTTTTTCTTGAACTCATTGTTGAAGAGATGGTTGTGTGGAGGAGTTAGTATTTGCAGATTTTGTGTATCTATGAACAACGATTTGGTTTCGCGCCATCTTAATTAATCCACACCGGCTCTCCAATCTTTATTAGGAAATCTTGGAACTCGGGAAGCTGTATTTCCTTTTTAGTTTTTACACATCAGAAATACTGAGTGTTGAATAAGTCCCTGGATTTTTTTCTACTTATCAATTGGCCCCAGTTTATGCTTTTTTTTTTTCTTCCAAGCACCACCCTCTGTGTGATTGTATTTGAAATCCGTGATAAATAAGAAATTTGTGAGAAAAAATAAGAAAAAAAATAAAATGACCCGAACGAAATATATGTAAATTAAATGTAAAATATAATGCTAGTTTCACAGTTAAGTTTGAAAAAAAAAATCAACTTATTTCTAACAGGACATTTCAGTATTAGAATTTGACTTTAATCTACTGAAAAATTCTGATTTCGGATCTTTGCTTTCTATTTTTCTATCGAAAAATAAATTTTAAAAAATTTTGAAAAAAACATTTTAGTAATAAGAATTTGAAAATATTAACAAAAATATTAATTACAAATCTCAACTTATTGATAAAATTAATTAGATACACACCTCAATTTTATGCATAATTTTTTTATAAACCATATAACTCTTGATATTGGCAAAAATGTATCCATTACTTCAAAATTCTTTTTGGCCCTTGAATTTTCTTTATCAAGTGTGCTGTGTTTTTATATATTTTTAATGGAATGTTAATTTCTCCTTGTATTTGTGTTATTTCTTGAAATAAAGTTGAACTTTAATTCAAAAAAATTAGGTGTGAAAAATATTATTAGTAAAATCGAAGTATATAAGTAAATATTTTTTGTCAAGTTTAAGTGTATTTGTTATGGAATATTTTTGTGCCTTGTACTTGTTCTGTTTCTTGAAATAAAGTTGAAATTGTATCTGAAGCAAAACAAGAATTTTATTTCTATTTTGCTAATTAACAATATAATAAAAAAGTGAGATCCAAAGGGTAGAAGAAAATGTAGTATAATATTCTAAACTTCAGTGCTACAAATAAAACTCTTTGACTGTAACGTAATGAAGTTAGAGTTGCCATGTTTCATGTTTCACCAGCCATAAAATTGCTGTTCCGGGAACTATCAAAAATTTTCATATTTATAAATGAATTATAGTACTATTTGATTTTATTTATTGTTTTGTCTCCACTTGCTGTCTTCAATAATATTTTATCCTAAAATTCTTTTGTTCTGTATGCCGTATTAATTTAATCTTAAAACAACGTTGAACCATGGATTACATGAAGTGAATTTATTATTGGCAGCTTGAAGAACTGAACCTTTTCTTGATTCCGTAACTAATGGGGTAATTTCCAAATTCCATTACAAATTCATCGCCTTTGTTCTCGCCATGCCATGTTCCACAAACCCCAACTCGGCGATCGAAATTCGAGGTTCCTTGGCGCCCTTTTCTCTTCGACGGAGTGATGAAATAGAGATCATCGTCCTCACGTAGATATTGGCCCCCAAAACTCTCCCATACTTCCCATGGCTCTTTATCGCCGTACAAATTACAATCATTTACTAAGAATTCCTCCTCTTTCATCTTAAACTTGGCATTCGTGATTTTCTTGTAAAGGTAGTAACCAAATAACTGTTCATCAGAAGGCGAAAACCTATATCCAGGACCTAACAATGGCGACTGCATCCTGATGACTTGAAACTAAAGCAAATTAAAGGATAGAAAGATGTACCTGGCTAGAATTCATCAAAACACACACACACACACACACACACACACACACACACACATATATATATATGTTTCTATAGTTGTAGTTTCGTACATAAATTGAATACATAGCGTAATATTTGGGAAATCTGCTCCTAATATTTCGGAACGCGGTATAGAAATTCACCCGTGACAAATATAATTAATTAAAAAAATTATCTTTCTGCTTTACACTGAATCGGTCTTCCTCTTTCCCTATCGCTCTACTTGTGACGCTGTCGCATTCTTCACCACGGGGCGACGCCATTGGTGGCGGCGCATTCTGCAGGTGAGTGCATCTCTGTTTTTTTTTTTTATTTATTTTTTGTTATCTTCTCTGAAAAGAGTTAAAAATTGACAGAACTGAGAAAGGTTTCGAGTTCATTTTTCGTTCGGAGAGAAACTTATCCTTTTCATTCCATGGAAGAGACAAACTCCATACCCAAATCAAGAAGAGACATTAACAAAATTGAGAAGTGTGTTTGTTTCTCTACTGTACTTTTTTGCTAAAGCAACTGAAATCTGAACTAGATTCGAGATTCAGAGGACTCAAAAGAATCTACTGACTGATAAGCTGAAATAGAAGAGAAACTACAGTGAGGGAGATGGAATGGGGATCGGCGATTTACGAGGGGGTGGTGATGATCGGATCTCTTTGCCTCTTAGGCTGGGCCGGACTTTTGGTTTGGTCACAATCCATGCTTTTCATTTCTTCCTTTGACCTCTGTCTCTGTTCCTGACCCCGAAGTAGGGTCGCTGTCACTGCGTCTATCCAGTTGCGTTAATAAAGAAAGTCAGCGCTTCAATTCAACCGATGTCTGAGCGTGCACCTCCTTGGTAAAGTTAAAGTGGTGATTGCTCCTTTGCTGACTCCGTTGGGCGGTTCATTTTCTATCTCGTAGTAGGCGGACCGGGGTCACAGATCGAACCAGAAGAGGACTCTTCTGTGTCCTTCCTCAATCATCCCGGGGAAGCAATGGTCGAGTCATCTTCCTGCTGTCTCGATTTGGAATCAAAGGAGATGCTTCATCGGGGAAGGAGCCTTCTTAGTAAGGTTGCTTCTTTCCCCTCATTGAAGATTCAATCTAAAAAAGAAGGTCAACGGGGAACAAACTTTCTACGATCCTTAAGGGTGGGTCAGTTGCAAATGCTAGTCGCTCTTCCTACAAGAGCTCAAGGGCTTTTCTTGTACGCCTAACTATATTAGTAGGTGGGAACTGGGAAGCTTTTGGCTCTGCTCTGCCTTTTCTCCTTGCTTCTGTCTTCAGCGTTGTTTTTGCTTTATCTTGCAATCTCCTACAGGTCGTTCTCTTCGTGATTATACCTCTTCTCTCCAAAAAGCAACTCATTTTCCTCCCTAAAGGATTTTGTTTTTGTTTTCTATTTGTATTTTATATGCGTAAGGAGTAACTCTGAAAAAATTGATTTGAAAATAGAAAATGAAGAAATATCTAGAACTTAAAATAGAATATGGAGAAATTAGAGCTTCAAAGCTAGTTATCGTCTGTTTCTGTGGCTAAGGCAACTCTTCAATTTATGACTGTGATGAGTGAGTAGTAGTTGTTAATTTAGAATTTTTGTTTGGTTTATATGAAAAATGATAGCTTCAGATGAGAAGCAAAAGGAATTTGAGTTTTATTTTGCGGTCATTCTCAGGGGACTTTCTGAAGAATCTTGCTTCTTTTTTGACTGTAGGTCAAGATGGACAAACTGGCAGCTGGATCTGTTTTGTTTGATAACGTTATTGGTGTTCACGGGGCCTTACTATCATTGCTACTTGATGCTTTGTAACAGCGGTATTTTGATTTTCTTTTCTTCACACTTGTTTATATCTCCTCTTTGTTTTTCCAGTTTGATAGATTCATGACTAGCACTTATAGTTCTTGCTCTAGTAACTGCTTTACGTGCGTCCCTTTAACTGTATGAAGAACTCTCTTCTTGTGCCAACATGAATCATTTGATTCCCTTTGCCACTGTATCGTACGTCTTGTATTACTTTATATTATAAGAGAACTAGCTCCATGTTAATCTACCTAATAAAACCAAATTGGAGCATACAATAAGCAACAGAGATCCATGCACAAGATAGATGCATATTATGTTTTATTTATTAAGTGAAAAAAAAGCTTCTGTAAAAGAAAAGCTTTTGTAACAAAGTCCCGAGGATTAAGATCATGTTGGGACTGAACTGGCTCGAGTACTTTATGGATGGCATCATATTGCTGCGTTCAGCATGTTGATCCCATCTTTATAATGCTGTGCAGATAATTCCATATAATAGAAGATAGGAAATTGCTCGAAACTCTATGGTTCTTGGATCTGTTGCTTGTTGTCACCCTGTTTCTTTTCTGGTTCTCATAAGCATCCATGGTTCTATTGGAACTTGGGATGGAATGATATTGGAACATGGCATTTAACAATTGAAATTGAATCATTTGTCATATTTATCAGCACTTTAGTGTTTTACTTTTTCTTTTCTTGAACTTTTTACTAGCATTTATCATGTTGTCTATTTTGGAGGATAGTTGCACATGAAAGCATGTCGTAATCTTCTAATTTTAGGTTTATAATTGCGGAGTAAATATTGCATTTAAATTTTTCTTTAGATTCTATTTGCAGATTTTCAAAACAAGTCTCTGAGATATACTTGGCATATCCAATGTTTAAGCTAAAGTGCATTACTGTGAGCATTATTTTTTCTTTGAAACAAGCCTCTATTTGCAATTCAGATATGCAGGCCTTTCATGGTCCTACTTGTTTTAGACCAAAACATTGGTTGGAGGAAATCTATAGAGCTTATGAAACTTGTTATGGGCAATGATTTTGTTATGCAATGTTCGTGATGCATTCTGTTGACACTGTTACCAGTTAGAAAATGATCTTTCAAGTTTGTTGATGCCATAGCCTTAACTTGTAGGTCTGAACATTTGAAGGGGGCAATCAATGCAAAACTTTGAACTAGTGGGTGAAATTATAATGTAAACATGTCTAATGGGTGAAACACAATGATGCCTCTAGCTAGAGCTGAAGATTCTTTTTTGCAGCGGGACTTTAGGCTCACCATCTTAAGGCTAATTCCTCTTTCAACATAGAAGTGAGCTCTATAGAATTTGGTAACGTGTGACAAGAATCATACTCTGATGTTTTGCTCTCTTTCTGCACAAAGGTAACTAACATGCTTACTGCATTCCTGCAAGAAATTCAGTTGCAATTGGTGCAAAACTTCTTCACTAATTTTTCATATGTTCTTCATACATGCATTGCACTGTTGAATTATGAATTCTGATTTCTGCACTTGTTTAGAATTTTGCAGTTGCTGAGCAACAGATGTCAAATAGCCAAAAATCTGAAGTCGATCAAGTGATACAAGATTGCCAAAGAAGAAACTGACCAAATGATGTCAGCCAGCCAAATAGTAAAAGCTGATGAAAAAGTGGTTCAAGAAATGCAAGACAGCCAAAAGAGAAGTTCTATAAGCTCAAATCATTAATCCAGGATTTAGCTTTAAGGCTTGAAGGCTTCATGCAAATGTTGGCTGCCATTTTTTTTTCTTTTTTTTTTGGTGTGGGGGGGAGAGAATTTTACAGATATACGACATTTTGTTTTGCTAGGGAATTTTTTTTTTTGGGCAAAGGTTTTGTATAAACAATATATTGTTTTTTTAGCTAACTCTATATTTGTAATTAATTTCAAATTATATATGTTATATAAATTTTATGAATTATAAATAAAATATTGTCACTTTTAGTTTTTAAAGACTAAACTTATTGTTCTTATTAGCCTTTTAGGGACCGGATTTATGGTATTTAATATGCAATATGGTGACATGAGAGCATTTTTAAATACTATAAATTTGATCCTTATTAGATTTAAGTACTAGATTTACACTGGTCTTTATTGGATATTGGCTTTTAACAACTAGATTTTGTCTTTAAAAATTTAATTGCTTACGTTGGGGATTATTATTAGTAGGGGTGAGTCAGTTCGGTTTAGTAACCGAACCAAATTGATATAACCAAATATCTAACTTTTAGGATTTTAGCCAACCAAACCGAAGTTATAGATAACTGAACTCAAATCGAACCGAAATTTTTAGTTAATTTGGTTTGGTGAATCATATAACCGAAATTTAAAAATTATCAATTAAAAAAATAAAAAATTGTGTCTAAAAATTATACAAAATTACAAATCATAAAACTAAAATAAAAACATCCAAATTGAAATGGAAAAAACCATAATTTTGTCCCTAAACTTTAAGGTTTTTTTTTTAAAAAAAAGGGGCGATTTGTTAAAATATTTAGGAAACAGAAGTCACAGTAAACATAATTTTAACTTTGAGGTGCTGGAAACGGGCAATATAAAGTATCGGTATCTGACATGGTGGGTCCTGCGTGTTTGACTGGCAGGAGAGTTGGAAACCGGCGGTGTATTATGTCGGTATTCGATATAATAGGCCCCTTGGTTGTTGGAAATCAGCAGCAATTGGTGCCATCATTTGGCTTCGTGGGACCCTGGATTGCTAGAAACTGGTGCTTTGAATTGTCGGTTTTTGACACTGAATGCCTCGTGTGGTCTTGCATGCATTGCACTTCATCAAATTTAGCAACATATTGTTGCATAATGCATTGATTGAATTTTAGATAATTGTATCCTAATGCTTCAACAATATCTTAGCTTTTGTGATAAATGGAAACTCTGTCATGCATTTGTGTCTAGGACCTACCTTTCACCATTTAGATATAAACATCCATGTGTATGATGAGTGCTTGTTTCTTTTGGATGTTTTTTTTAGAATTTTTTACAGTTTTATAATATAAAGAAAATTTGTATAATATAAATAAGTTTCTCCTAAGTAGAATGCTTTTATTCTGATGTGTTTGTTGTCATGCAGTGATCAGGAAATTCTTGTTTACTAGTTTCTTAGTTTCTTAGAGTCAGGGCATAGGGCAATGACAAAATGTTTTCAAATATTATATCCACAATTCATATTTCTTCTTTTAGCTTTCCATGATATGAGTTGATTATTTGTTGTCTGATTAAGTTTACTTTTTATATTATTTTATTTGATTTGCTACCCTATGTAGCCACTGTTTCCTAAATATTTTTACAAATTGTCCCATTTTCAAAAAAAAATTTGAACTTTAACACTTTTACACATTGGGTTCTTCTACTTCAAAAACTACACATTGGGTCCTTTAACCTTTCGCGTGGAACATATTGAGTCCAATTTGAACGGATCTGACGAGAGTGCATCACACGTGACATTAAACGCACATCCATTCTTTCCCAAATTTAAGTGGGGCCCTCATGCCATAAAATTAATGGGAATAATTCCACATAAGATGGTGATGTGGGCACGGGGTCATTCAATCAAAACACAGCATTTGAAGGTATTGAGTGTACCAAAACATAGAGTTTAATTCTCTGTAAATCCCAATCTCCAAAGTCGATCATGAAACAAATAAGTCCAGTAAGAGAGTTTAGGGTTCCATTTTTTGTTAGATTGAAGAAAATTTCATGAAAATTAGCTTCTGAGAAGATTGCAGCAAAACGAAAACAACCATGGCTTCCTTAGGTAGCAGCTCATTAGGCCTTCAAACATCCAACAACGGTTTGAATGCATTGCAACCAATATGTATGTGTCGAAGAAAAGCTAGATTCATGATGTCAAATAGTGAGCAGAATCTAGGAAGATACTATTGAAAATGCAATGTAAGTAAATTAAGTTTATCTTTTTGTGTATGGTCAGAAATCTAACTTTGTATTTATAGGACGATCAATTTTTTTTGATGTGGAATGATATTTAGATGCTGCAAGTATCGAAAGTCCTCATATCTGTAATGAATATGATGTCAAAGCCATATGAAGGAGAAACCAACAACAACGAATGAAATTCAAGAGAAATCGATTCCATGAGAATTGATATGAAGATTGGGAGTACAATTAGAGAAATGGGTTTGTGCTTGTCATCATTGCTTATTTGATTGTGAAACCGGTTGCTTAGATATGACTTGACTTGTAAAAATAACAACTAGTGTAATTTAGTGTAGTGTAGTGATTAGTAATTTTGTAATGCTGTGATTAGTAACATCCTAACTTAGGAAGATATAATGCAAGTATTGTTAGTGGTTATACCCCAAGCTAAACATTTAATCCTTTATGTAATGTCATATTACATTTTATAAAATTGGATTTTCTTCATATTATTATGTTGTTGGCATGTTACATAATAATAATATTTATAAATACCAATCTAATATTATTTTAACTATCCCTAATCATTTATTATTAGAGGAATAATGACAAATTAAGACTAATATGGATTTGATTGATAATCACATAATGATTATATATGATGATATAAATTAAATTTTTAGGTATTTGTTAGAAAACAGGGTACTGGATAGACCTGTTATGAGATACTACATAGGTTAATGTCATTAGTGATCTCATTATAGTTATGTTATTGATCCTTAGACTTAAGATTATCACAGTATCTTACACAAGTAACATTATATTTTGACATAATTAAACATTATTTTTAATCGGATAATAGTAAAGGTTATGATCGGACATGATTAGAATCCTACAGAGAATAGTGAATAATTAAGATGGAATTTGTCTCTCTCTTATGAGAGATATATCTATTGGGCTCCTCGATAAGTAAGACTGAGAAATGCATGTTCATACTCAAATGAATTGATGGAACAATCAATATCATTTGATATTATCGATCTACTTAGTGATCAAGAAAATATATGTTAGGACTATATGAGTTTGACATGGACCATGACTTATGGTCAAACAATATATCATGTGAAAAAGGAATTATAACATGTTCTATTAGGTTAAAATCGAATTATTGATATTCATATTATTTTGGTAGTCATAATATCTTGCTAGAGGCCGCTTATGACTCGTGGGTGTGATGGGATTGGTGCCAACTGCCAACATAATACGAAGATATTGGTTCGTACACATATAATATAATGAATGGACTAAGGGTTAATTCGAATATTTTGAATTTAATTTTGTGACAAATTAAAATTCGAAATAAGAAAAAAATTTTTAAGGTTAATATTATAATTTTTATTTTTAAATAACAAATAAATTATTTCTTATTTTAAATAAAAAATGTGGGCTCAAAATTTTCTCTCTTTAAATTAGGGTTAGGCAACCTATATATATAGTGATATGTATAGTTTAAACCCTAATTAAGTTATCAAATTAAAAGTGGCAGCCGTCATTTTGAGAGGAGAGACAAAAATCATTTCTGTAACTTTGAGAAAGAATAGAAAGATCAAACCTTAGCTGCCAAAGAAAGAAGCTAGCACCCCGGGCAATTTCGATCATCCGTTCGAGTGTGGATCAAGAGGGTGCTCGTTTCGATAGAGGCAACACCTAAATAATCGATTTTCTGTGCTTCAAGAGGTTAGTAACCGTTACATCCTTCTTATTGAATCAACTGGATCACATGAATCCTGGTGAATTTCTATTTTTCTGCTACAATTTTGTTTTTTTTTCCTGTTGAAACATAAAAAGTATCGTGCAATTTTGTAATGATAAAACAAGCTTTATTTTTCAACTGAATTTTTTTTGCAATTTTTAGTTGGTAGGGCTATTCTGTTTTTTTTTTCATGTTCCTTGTTCTATTGAAATGTTTGATAGTTCGTGGCTGCTTATAGTATAGTATCAACAGGGAGCACTCACATGCAAACTATTTGCTAATATAATAAAATGGATATACTAAATTAAATCAAAAGCCAATTTTAATAAATCAAAAGTTACTAATCTTTATGGACACTTTCCAATAGCATGCTAGAAAAATGAAAAAATCCATCGCTGCATTTTAGGTAGATTTCAACAGCATGTTGGAAACCTTCTAATAGAATGTTGTAAAAAAAATGTCAATGAGTAGCCTTGTTTTCATTAATCCAAACATTAATCAAATTTACAAAATCAAGCAAGGAAATGACAATGGTAGTAGCCTGTTTTCATTAATCCAAACACCAGTCAAAATTGCAAAATCAAACTATTTTGCATATCATCATTACAAAATTCTGCAGCTACGAATTTACACTAGTCCATTTGTATGCAACTATGAATTTACACTAGAATCTTGCATACAAAATTACAATATCAACTAGAATTTCGTCATATTCATAAGTTCGCATTTACAAATACAGAAAATAAAATAAAATCTCATAAAAGCTTCTCTTTGATTGCTCTATTTCTTCTCTGTTGGCTCTCTCTTAAACCCTTAAAAAGTTGAAGTTGTTTTGAGGAGACTGCATCATTGCCATTAAAGATCAAACCCCTAGGTTGGTATTCCATACATTGCTCTTGCATTTCCCTTCCAGCATCTTAAACCTAAAAAATTAATCAAAATTGTTAACCAAAACCACTCACAAATTCAAAATCATTTACCAAATTTAAAACAAACAATTTACATTTTGTGGAACATCATATCCTTGATTAATCCACCATACCCACTTCTTAGGATACTGAGATCTTCGAGTTTGAGATGTTGAAATAGAAGCTGAAGCAGCACATGCATCTTGAGTTGCAGTAGTAGTTGCTAACTTTGGATTTGTGGCAGTAGTTGCTCGAGCAGAAGAACCTCTGCTCGACACTATAAGAAAAATGCAATTTAGTAACGAAAAATAGCAACAGAAAATACTAATTTTCCGTTGCTAAAAACAAATAGCAATGAAAATTAGCAATGGAAAATTCAGTTGCTAATCCGGCGGTTGCTATTGTTAGCAACGAAATTTTTATTCCGTTGCTAAATTTAGCAACGAAAATCATATTCCGTTGCTAAATTCAACCAACTCATTTTTGGTTAATTGGTAAATTTTAGCAACGGAAATGCAATTTCGTTGCTAAATTTAGCAACGAAAATAGAAATTCCGTTGCTAATTTTAGCAACGGAAAAACAATTATTGAAACTGATATAAATAGCAAAAGATTTTGCAAGTGATTAATCTCAAAAGTAAAGTAAGCTCAAAATTCTGGTACATTATTTATTGAAGATAAATAAATAAAATTGTTATTATCAATACAACTGCAGAAAGTTCTAAAATAGAAGAATAGAGCATGTAATGCCTACAAATTTTTCATTTGCATTGCATAACATGTTGTAAAATATGAATAGTTATGCTCAGTCAAAATTCAAATTAATCGGGGTTTACTAGGACTGAAAAATTGAAATGAATGCCTCGTTAAACGTGCGGACCCAGAAAATTCGAGGAGGGGTGACTTGGTGTGTAGTATGAGTTTAACATAAAATATGGAAATACATGTTAAGTAGAGTTAAATGATATAATTTAGGTGAAATTGAGGTCAAATATACTTTCAAAAGGGCAAAAGAAGAAAAATTTCACTGTTTGGTATAGGTTTGACCAAGACTTTGACTGACTATTTGGAGACCTTAGGGATCTCTAATTGAATTAAAATTTCATATATATGCTATAAATAGTGTAGTGACATCAGGGGAACTGAAAAATGATAATCCTGGTAATTTTAGAAATTCAGATTTCGGACTGGACGTACAGGCTGTCTAAGCTAAAAGTATATTTAAACGATGTCAAACTAGGTTGAAATTTTTATCACATATTTTATAATATATAATGGCACTTGGGACAAAATTTTAGGACAATCTGACATCAAAATCGAAAATTCATATTTCAAAGTGAAAAATCAAAATCGGGTCAATCAGAGGGTCAAATTAGAGAATTTGACCATGAAATTTCGTGAAAATGGTTAATTTATGGCTGTTATCAAGTGGGTGTGTGTTCAAGTAAGTATGATAAGCCTAAGTGCTTAGATGAGTGACATGTGGAAAAATTAAAGCCATTGGATTCAATAGTTACACATTGAATCTTGGCCCTTCCTTTTGCATGATTAAAGTACCCTATATAAGCAAAAAAATATCTATAATTCACCTCAAAATTCCATCATTTTCCTCTCCTTTTTCTAGCATAACCGAAACACCATTTTCCTTTACCTTTCTCCATTTTTTCTTCAACTAAACTTTCTCTCTCTTGATTTCAGCCCCTAAATTTTATTCTTATACTCAAAAATTAATCCTATTTCACTCTAATTATGGCTTGCAACAAGGAGAGGCCAAGAGATCAAGTGATTAAGGTAAAAACTCTAAGATGAAAATTTAGGGTTTTATGAGATTTGAGTAGAAATTAAAAGGGAAATTGTAATAGCATGTAGTATAGGACTAGGAGAGTGTATTAGTGATTTTATATTACATAAATTGATGAGTTAATGTGGTGTTTAAATTCTTTGAATTTTCGGCCATTAAGAGGAAAGAAAGGAAAACAAGGAAGAAAAAGAGGGAAAGGGCAAGGAGAAGGAGCACTAGGTGCCAAACAAGCTATAGTGAGGTTAGTGGATGTTAATTACATTTAATTTCACTATTTAATTGAAATTCCCTAAATTTCCTATTATGTAACTATGTTTAATTATATGTAAGTGTGAAATAATTTAAGATAATATGATATAATGCTATAATAAGTTGTTAGAAACTTAATTAAGTGAAGAAATTAAAATAAAAAGATATGGGAGTCATGTGGCCAAATATGGTACCTTAGAATCCCTTAATGTAGAAAATATAAAATTGGGCATTTGATGATAAATAACTAATTAAAGATGTGGAGAATGAAATTATCATGACAAAACTTAAATATGAGAATTTATACTAATTATGTAATAGTTATATAATGAAGAAAAGCGTGGTAACTAAGGGATAATTACATGAATTTGATGTAATTCTTTATATTATGTTATGAGATGAATATTAAAACATGTGTGGCTTGAAATTTGAGGAATAAAGAATTTAGAAGTTGAATTTTCCTTTGTGGCTGAATGGAATTATATCTGGAATGGTATACTTAATTAAATTTTATGGTATGAAATACAATTATACGAAGATGTACTAACTAACAAATTTATATAAGAACAATTTATGCTAAAAAGTGATTTTATGGTATGAAATACAATTATACGAAGATGTACTAAAAATAGCATGAATGTACCGCCCATAGTATTCAGTCGGGTAACCAGGGCTTTAAGATAGTGTGGCTAGCCATAGGGGTACTGTCCTACCCCACGGATCTCTGATTCTGTTGTTGTATTTGATATGAGTATTGTAATTGTAACCATATGGGACTGATATTAGCCAGCTCACTCTGATATAATAGTGGAGTATAATATCATACCTTCGTGGTATGGTCCCTCCAGCATATGGGATATTCTGTTCCGTTTATCCAGTCTAGTGGTAGCCCACTGTTGTATACTAGGGGCAAAATGATAAATTTTAATTTATACCAGGTAAAAAGAAAGATAATGATGATAAAAATATTATTAATGTGAAAAGAATTGAAAAATAATGAAAAATAAGATTAATTAAGTAATTAAGGGTAAAATTGTAATTATGCAGGTATTCAGGGGTAAAGCGGTCAACTAAAATATATATATATATAAAGTAATAAGGGGTAAAATGGACATTTTGATAAAAAGGGGTAAAATCATAATTAAGTTAAAGTTTGGGGACTAAATCGTAATTTACTATCCCAAAGAAAATTTTAGGGACTAAAATGCAATTTGAATAATTAAAGTAAAATAATAATTGAAAGAAGTTAATTGGGTTTAATTTGAACTTAAATAGGTTAGTTTAAAAAAAAGTCAAAATTGGTCAACTACAAGGAAAAAGTCAAACTTAAGTGGTAAAGAGGTAATTCGACAATTAAAGCGAGAAATTATTAAAATTAAATAGGAATAATGTATTTCGGAATAAATGGATAATAATTTTTATGTATATAGATTAAATGGTGAATTTATTTAAAGAGTAAAAGTTTAATTAAATTATTATAAGAAAAAAAAGTGACTTTTAATTGAATATTTAAGTAGGTGAAATTTTATGTACATACATCGAACACTAAGCAATTAGTTTGTTTAGCATGTAGTTTTGTGATTGCGCGTAAGGACAGAAATGCAATCCCAGCAATGAAGACTAGTAAATGACATGTACTGTAATAGAGATAGTAGCTTGAATTTTTGGCTTGTGTAATAATTTTGTAATGTATATATATATAAGTTTGAGAACTTATTTATATGAGTTGTAATATAAATACTATAAAAAAATTGACACGTTTAAACATGCATAATGGTCAGTGATGTGTATGAATGGAATTTATATATATTTGTATGTGAGTGTGAAGGATGGATAATGATATAAAAGTACTGAATTGTTGCCTGAAGTTTTGGAAATTCGAGGAAATATAATTGAAAGTGTAAATTTTATCTTTTTACAGATTTGAGAATTAAGAAAATTAAGTCATTATATTATTAATTTTTTAATAATTAAATAATAAAGTAAAAATGATAGAATTAATTAAGGAATAATAAGAATTGAAAATAGGCACAGAGGGTGCTATAGCATAAAAAGAAATGGCAGAATAGAAGAAGAAAGTGATTAAAAGCTACTACACTATGGAATGATTATATGCAAGACGAAAAATTGAAAATTGATTATTAAACAAGCAAGCAAAGGTCAAATAAAGCAGTTGTTACCTTGCCACAGACAAGACAGCTATCACTTCTCTCCATCCACTCATATATGCAACCAAGGTGAAAATAGTGTGAGCACTTCGTCAATATCTTGGGATTCTCCGGAGTATATTCTGCAAAACAAGGGAAAAAGAGAGTTTGAGATAAAAGACAACATAAAATTCACTATCTTCAATCTGCAAAAGTTTTAGCACCAACAAGCTTTACAACCCAAATAATGCAACATTAGATTTCAAGACGGGGTCTAAAGTTCTATATAGTAGCCAAGTTTTTCTTTTCTTTTATTTTTTAAGCTAGTCCCGAGTTACCATAATTTTTTTTTCTTAATTGGGCTTTTTCCTTTACTGATATTATAAAATTGATTCCTGTCACTTGAAGAATAATATACTATATTAGAGGAGAAACACATATGGTATCCACATTGCCACAGAATCATGTGGGTGGATCTCAGCTTACCAACATAATGCAATTGACAGAACTTTCTCTGTTACACTTACAGGTGCAACAAAATTTTCAGTCTCCTAATTTTAAGACAATGACAGTTGAGGGAAATTTTTACATGTCTGTATCTTAAAACATTTGTGTGGTCAAATACAAACTAGCATTATGACAACCTTCTTATTGTTTTTAAATGAATTAGCAGTCATTTTTGATAACTATGCTATTTGTTGAAGTTAACTAATAAAACTTTATTGTAACTACGTGTCAAATCAAAGAAACTACCTAACATGCAGCATATTAATTTTTGCTCAGCATTTTATTGTAACTGCATGTAATACATTTCACAAATTTCATTAGATTTTCATAAATGTGTTAACATGCAGCATGTAGTTCTCATTAATGGAAATATTTTAAAATATTTTAAAATTATTTTAAAAACTATAGCATGTAGTTAGTTAGAAAATGCATAATATTTTAAAAAGTTAAAAAAAATCAATTGAAAATAAAAGTTTCAGTATGATGCGCTATAATTATTTTAAAAATTATAGCATGTAGTTATAGAAGGTTTTTTAATAAAAAAAAATCAATATAAAAAAACTTTAAAAATCCAATTTAAGGAAACAAGCCCTTGAGAATCCCAATAATTCTATGCTGTGGTTTAAAAGTCATTGTCTAAGTTTAAGTTTCTAAATAAAAAATAGTATCAAATTTAAATATCAACTGATATACTCTATTTGTGCCCACCATTTTTGTGGCATATGAATGTAATATCACACAAAATGAAATTCATACAAAAAAAATAGGATTCTATACTCCAACCGTGAATCCCACTTATGGTCTCACGTGAATTTTTTATTAAAAAATAAATAGATGTATAATTTATAAAAAAATAAAAAATAAGATTTTATACTCCAATGGTAACTCCCACTTATGGTCTGGCGCGAATTTTTTATTAAAAATAAATAGATATATGACTACGGGCATTTAAGTGTGCCACTGAAATTCTTAAACCAAGAGAAAGAACCTAATTAAAAATCTAGAAATGATCCCTAACAAAGACAAGCAAGGGATGTGATTTTAAACTGTGAGAACATTATGCAGAAGAAAAGAGAAAACAAATTCAGTGGATCTAAAATCTCAAGTTTATAAATAAAGGCTTAATTAAGAGAAAAGACCAAATTAATTGATTAACATTACATAACCAAACAACAATTAAAAGAAAAAGACAAGACACAGCAGCTACAGCACCATGAATTTCAAGCAATTATGTTAAGCAATTCTACCCTGCTTAGGTGGAAAAATAATAAGCAATTGACATGAATTTCAACCAAGCATAACAACAAACACACAATTTGTAAAAATCAACACAGTAATTTACAATCTTTTTCAATCCAAAGCACAACCATCCACCAAAATATTTACTTATAAACTAACTAAATTTACTAATTAATACATCAGCATCAAGAGAATTGAAGAAGAGGGTTCAAGTGTAAGATAAAAAAAAACAACAAAAAGAGGGTTCAAGTGTAAGACAAAAAGCAGGTTGAGCAAGTTACTAGTTCCATCTCCAGCCAATAAATGAAAAGACTAAAGAGTTGTATTCTGGCTACTCAAAAGAGCAGTTAATGTAAGTGATTCTTTGGCCTATTCTGATGGCAATTAGATAATTAACCGAGTTCTAATCTCATATGCTGGAATTTGTAAGGAGTGCTTAAGGCTTATGGTCAATTTTCATCAAAATGCTAGAACAGGCAAGCTCGCAGGGGTACACCGAAAGTATAGTACATCTAAGTTCGGGTATGCTGCAAAAATAGGGGAGAGTCGACTAAAAAATAAGGCCTCAATTGTACACATCCACATCCATAAAGTGGAGTTCACACAATCAAAACCCAAAATATCATATTTCCTACTTTTAGCTCATATCGATCCAAGTTGAAATTCAAAACTTAAACTTTCTCTCTTACTGAAGAACATCATAGCACGCAGGACATTTAAAAAAATTACAAGTTTGACTCTGATAAAACAACAAGCGGGTAGCCTACGACAACGATTGATAGCTTGAAATGTAAAACAAAAAAGGTGGATCTATAACAGACAAACAGAAATGAAATTGTAGAAACCCTAATTGAGAAAGAAATGAAGAGTAGTGCATACCATAGCGAGAAACGTCACAGATTCAGACACAGAAATGGTGCAGATCATTTAATTGCTTATGATGATAGTCAATTACACGTAGATGTAACTGTCTTGTCGTGATTCAAATCCAACGGGTATGAATCCCCAGCCTACGATCTGAGTATTGAAATCAAAAAAATAAAGAGTGTGATTTTTCTCTCAAAACTAGGGTAGAGAGCGAGCTGGGAGGCGAGAGGCGCAAAAAGAACAAAAAAATGAAGAAAGAGGCAGCAATATTTATACCTAAGTTTTTCCAAAAATAGCAACGAAAATTAATTCCATTGCTAAAATAACAACGGAATAAATTTTCGTTGTGATTATTGGAAAATTATTCCGTTGTGGGTCCAAAAATAGCAATAAAAATTTTATTCCGTTGCTATTTTACCAACAAAATTTATTTTCCGTTGCTATTTTTGGACCCAAAAGTTTTTCACTTCTTTCGAACCAAATTAGCAACGGAATTTATTTTCGTTGCTATTTTTTGACCCAAATTTTTCATTTCTCTGGGACCAATATACCAATGAAAAATTTTGCCATTGCTAAAATAGCAACGGAATTAAATTTCGTTGATAAGTAGCAACGGAATTTGATACCATTGCTATTTTAGCAACGAAAATTTTTTTCTGTTGCTATTTTAGCAACGGATTTTATTTTTCGATGCTAAATGTAGTTCCAAAATTTTTTGCCGCCTTTTTTAGCAATGAAAATAGGTTTCCGTTGCTATTTTTCGTGGCCATATTGTGGCACTAAAATTTCCCTCTCTTTTTAGCAACGGAATACCACCATTTTTTATTCCGTTGCTAAACAAAAAAAATTTTATCCAAATTTAGCAACAAAATTTAAATTTCGTTGCTATTTTTTCATTGCTATTTGCAGATTTTCTTGTAGTGCGAGCTAAAGCGACACTGCCATAATTTAGTTTATACTCTCGCTTATAGTAATCTTTTATGATCTTCAATTTCATCCCTAGATTTTCCATAATGTGATCTTTTAGTAGAATTGACAGGAAATTACTATTTGCTAGTTTGTTATTGCTAACTTATAACATCTATGTTGACCTCTATATGTCTTTATCCTGAATGTGTCCTCATTTCTGTCAATGCTAGCAAGAAACTTCCACGAACAAGTAGGCTTACACTCTCACCTTGATTTTGTCATTTTTTACAAAATGGATACCTAATCCTTTTATCATAGCATATTTGCTAATTGCATACCTAACTTGCTCCACATTCTCAAAATACATTTTCGAACTGAACACAGATGTCTTCACCTTTGTGTTGAACTATAACTTTTCACTTGGCCTTCTTAAAGCATCATCTATGCATTCTTCATCGAATTCTGAATAATAACTACCTAGGTCATCTAAATCGTAATACAATGAACTTTTAGAAGACCTGTCACTTTCACTTTAACTAACATTCTCATCTTCTTTAACCACCTCAAATTCTTCATGTAATTCGGTTTCAACACCATTTATATCTTCATCTGGAGTACTTTTTTTCCTAGATCTAGACCTACATCTATTGTACTTCCTCACTTTCCTTTTAGCATCTTGAACTTCCTTATCCTCGTCATCCATCACCACATTAATGTCAACTAAAGGCTCAATGTCATAATCACCTTCATAGATCTCCCTATTTTCTACTTGACTACCCTTATTCTATGGCTTAATATTATCCTCAATACCCACTGCTCCATCTTTATGCTCGATAAATAATTCTATCCTATCACACCCACTTAATAAGTTTGGTATACAATGAATATCTCTGTCATTTGTGATTTGAATGAAGAAGCCATATTTTGGATCCTTGAAATAGATTGCCCTAAATATATCTATCCCCAAATCTTTTATATAGGAAATGAAGTTGAGAAAGCTAAGGTGGTCTAAGTCAAACTACTTTTCAACTATGTTTGATGTCCCACCACATATTTACTAATCCCATTCCTTCATGCTTTAAAATTACCTCTATGGTTAACTACTAATAATAAATAATCTGGATTCATTCTGCAACAACCACACATAAAGGCAAACTAATATATTAAAAAAAGGATAAAAGCACTGCAAAATAACAAATAGGCATAGCAAACACAAAATGCACATGCACATGGTAGAACTTTTTTGATTCTTTATGTTTTGAAAATTGACAACAGAGTGTGAAACTCTAAAATCATCTAGGGACCACAATCCACAATCATGTGAAATACCAATTATAACCTCCACATAAGCCATAAGAACCCCATTTAATAAAAAAAAAGTTAAAAAAACATCTTACCTTATTAGCTTTCACTTTGACAATTCCTGCATTAACTTGTCTTCCTCGGTTCATTCGAATTAAATCACATTCCCCTTCGTGCACGATTCTCAGTAAGAAATTTCCAACAATTATATATATATATATAAGGGCCTCTTAATTTAAAGGGATTTGGGTTGCTTGTGTTTTTCACTCTATTCTTTTTAAGATACGGTGTGTTTTGTTTTTATGAACCATTGTCCACTTCATTATCTGATGTGGAAATATATTGATTAATTTATTTTTAAGTGGAACCACATGTATTTCAAACCCAATTCACTTGCGTTTAACGCTGTTTGTGATGCACTCTCGTCAAATTTGTTCAAATTGGACTCAGTGTGTTCCACGCAAAAAGTTAAAGGACACAATGTGTAGTTTTTGAAGTAGAGGGATCCAATATGTAAAAGTGTTAAAGTTTAGAGATGAAATTATGATTTTTTCCAATTGAAAAAAATATAAGTCCAAATTAAAGATATAATTCCAAAATACATAATACAATAAAAACCATTGAATAAGTTTTTTCATTCCATCAACGTTTAATCTAATCATCAAAATCCCAAATCATCACCTAAAAAATAGATATTAATAATTTATAAATATACTTAAATAATTTGCATCTCAAAAGAAGATAATTTATGTATAAAAAATAATTACTCAATGAAACGACATAGTTTTGTTCATATATTCGGTTGGTTCGTTTTTTATGCAATTTTTCTCCAAAAGTCAAACCGAACTAGTCGAACATTCTCAACATTTCAAACCAAAACCAAACTAAAAAATCGAATTACCGAACCAAATTGAAAAAATCGATCGGTTTGATTCGATTTTAACCAAAGTTTGCTCACCTCTAATTATTATTGGTGATAAATCAGATCATTGATATTTTTTAGGAACCATATTTTTTCCTATCCTGAAAAAAATTTTAAGACTAAGTGTTATATTCCATCTTTATTGCCTATTAGTGGTGGCAGATGGCGAAGCCTTTAAAGACGGGAACAATTGAATTTATCATCTGTATTGATTTTTTAGGGGCCATAATTTTTCGGTTCTAACAAACTATAAGAATCGGGTGTTTTATCTCGTTCTTATTGTCCATTAGTGGCCAAATCTTTAAGGACAGAAGAGGACTGAATTTACCATCCGTATTGACTTTTAAAGACCAAATTGATACTTTTATGGACCAAATTTTCCATTATAATGGTCATTTTTCGAGTAGTGTGGTGTGTGTAGGGGGTGTTTTTTTCCAGATATCAACATGGTTTTTATGATTATCATTATGTTACTTTTTTATATGACTCATATGGGTTAATTACAAATTTATAATACTTGTGTTTACACATAAAATGCATATGAAATTATTTATTCATTGAAAGTAATTATATCTTATGTAAAATATATAATATATTTTGGAAGCTTGCATTGAATAAATTATAACTGAAGTAATTCCATTGTCCGTCAGAAGGTCTAAACTTATATTCCAGACTAGAATCCATTGGCAATGGCATTTCTTACTTTCTATTTCTAATGACTTAAAAATAAAACAAATTACAAGAATAGAAAAATATATATAGAAATTATAAGTACCCAGCTAAAATTTATCAAAACACACACACACATATATGTAGCTTCATACATAAATAATGTTTTTCAGAGAAGAATATATATAGTGGAGGGAAGCCATCTGGTCCTAAAAAATAAGTACTAGAGTCCTTGATTTTCATTAGTTATCTTTTTGTTTTCAAAATATCTATTTCAAATGCAAATTGTTATTGAAACTCCAGTGATGGGCCACTGCCTTGCCATACCAATTTACAACAGAAGTTTCATTTCTCATAAATAAGGGATGAATAAGCAATAGAAATCTCAAAGTACACAAGCATTTTATAGAAAGGTACAAATAGCTAATCAAACATGCCTGAAGATGGGTACATTTAGCACATTTTTTTCAATCAACTCAAATACACAAACATTTTTAACTTTCAGAGAATTATCCTTTGCAAATGCACTCCAACCAACAACTAATTGAGCACCTCTACTGCTTGCATAAACATTCAATTTCAGTGGCCAAACTTTATCTTCAGCCTTTACTTTTACACTTTGTGATTTGCCTTCCATGTACTCTTGGAAAAATCCAAAAGGTGCATTCTGCAAATTGTTAATAATTGTAAATTAATCGATAATTTTGGGGCAACATAAATAGAAAACTCCATACCTACATATGAATAAACCTGAAAACAACACTAAAGCATGGTTTGGATGAAGTGAATTTGTTGGCAGCTTGAAGAGCTCCAGAAATATTCGATTTTGAATGCTTTCTAGGCTTCTTATCAGGATTGTTAATTTTCCCTGTTACTAAATTAATTAATTAGTCTCATTGTTATGAACTAATCAGGCAAGGAAGCTCACAAGCTCTTAGGGGTTAACCTGAAATTTCTATATATTTTTTAGCTGACCCTATCCAAATAACTTGACCCAAATTACATTATTGACTCAATTTTTTTTTAATTTTTCCTGATAACTCTAATTGAAACTAAACTTAAAATTCTAATGATAGACTATATTATAGTGTATATATCACACCTTTCACGGAACAGTCTTTTTCAAAGTAAAGGTAGCACTAAACGGTAATTTTTTTTTCACTATTGATTAATTTCAATACACTTTAATACCTTTACTTCAAAATTTTCTATTCATTCAATAACATTTTAACCAATTAAACATACACTAATAAAATTCATGCAAACACTTTCATCGACACTCACCCATCAATAATCATAATAACAATAATCAAAATACAGTTTAATCTTTTACCTTAATTGTCTATATATATACATGCCATAATATAACTCGATTTAGCACTATTTTTTTATTTTATGATCTTGCTTCACTGTGTATAATGCTTCTGCATCACTTCATAACCTGCACGCAGTAAACAGTATGTGCTGAGCACTAGATATGTTTAGGAGTGACTACTAATCCTAGAATTTTCCAAACAAAGCATAATTATATAGATTATGTAACTTTTATTCTTATTCCATCAGAAATTTGCTTTTAATTTCGTTAACACCAATTTCATTATCTACTTAGATTTTGGTAATCTTTTTGCTTTATTTATAAACCTTTCAAAATTTGCTTTTTGCTACTTTCATGTATGAATCGATTTCAGACTACTTTTACTTTTACTTTTCCGTTTCTTCTTTACTTTAGCTTTTACTTTTACTTAACTTTGATTTTATATCTTTAGTCATATTGAATTAATTATCATTCCATTTGACGATTATATTGGTACTCGTACCCTTAACGGTACCAAATCTTTTCACTATTTTATTTCTCGATTGATTTTTCAGTTATCCAATGTGTGATATCATTACAATTTTTCACAGTTTATTCTTTATTTTACTTTAACTTTTTAACTAATTAACACATTACTATTTTCAAGACTTTTAAGCTTTAATGCAAAGTGATACAGTTATTTTGGAACACTTTGCATACAAATCTTTATTCCTTTTCTTTTTCCTAATTGAACAATTATGTGCCTTTTATCGTTTTATTTTTCATTAGGCTTTTCTTTCGAAAATTCACTATTTAAGCATAAGTTTTCACTTAAGAACATTGTTATCACTTTTTGACTTTAAATAGGAAATTAGTACTATTTTTCAAAATTGTCATCTTTCAAAAATATAAATGGTATATGAAATACCAACTGACTTTAATTTATTTTTTCATGTAAAAATACATTTTAAACCATTTTTCTTTACAAAAGTATCATTTAATACTCATTTATCATTTTATTCTTATAAAACATTTCTTTTTCATTCCTACTTGTTAATCACAATTTTTGGAAAAAAAAATTACAGCTTTATCTCAACTTTTTATTTTCTTTCAAACAAATCATTTTTCATTATAACCTTTACATTCAATTCATTTAGACAATACTGATTTATCCATTACGATATGTCTCTAATGCAATAAGACAGGATTCTCAAAAAGAATATGCGAAACATGGACCCAAAGGTCCCACTGAGAGAGATGATCCCCAAGGGACCATTTCTCGAAAAATATTTTACTTTCACTTTCACTTAAAACGCTGAAACTATGGAGATCAGAGACCCTACCCATAGCAAAGCAAGTCGCCATAACTTGCACTACGGTATAGGGTGTCCCTATGGCTAGCTAATTATATCCTAAACAAGAATATAATTACTTGACTATTGCTAAGGGCAAAACAATCAATGATATTCAAAATAATTTTTAAATATTTAAAAACTTTAGTTTCTTTCATTATTTTTTGATACAATACATTTTTGTCAATCGCATCTTTTTTTGTGCTTTTGACCATTCAGTCATTTTTTCTTTCTTTTACTTTTTTTTCTCTCACTTTATCTTTTTAAATCACTTTTGTGAATTATTCTTTAATAATTTACTCGGACATTTAAGACTTTTCGGTCTTTATGCACTTTATGAATTATAACATTATAATTTATAATTTCTTTTATTCTTTTTGTATAATCCTCTGTGAATTATCTTTTAACAATTCAATAATTAACTTTTTGACGATTTTTCTTTTTTTGTTCGAAATTTTAGTCATTCGTATATACCAACTTTTATTTAGTTGGTGACTTATTTTAATTTAATCAACTCTTTTAATATTTTTTATTGACTAATTTATTTTGATAAATTAGTCAAATATTTATTTTATAACTTTTTGAATAATTATGAATTATATTAATATAATCCACTATTTTATTTTTTGAAAATGCATAAATTGATTTTTTTATTTCTTTTTATACGGAAGTAATTTACTTCACATTAATTTATCATCATATATTTGTTTTTTGAATTATTTCTCAATAATTTAATATTTTTAATTAAATATAATCAATATTTTATTTCAAAAATATTTGGGTAATTCATATAACTTCTACAAAAATTTATATGCATATTATTTTATAATTTCTATCATTTTTACTCACTTTATTAATAATTTTACTATAATTCATTATTCTCATTCATTACTTAATTCAATAATTATTCTCAAAATATTCAAATAATTTTCATAATTTTTCTAAAAATTTATGGACAATCCATTTAGGCTTATTATTATTTTATGACATTTTATAATATAATTATCAAAATTTTACTATTTTTATCAATTATATTATCTCATAAATATTCTAAAAATACTCATATAATTTTTATAAATTCCATAAAAATTTATGGATACATTCTTTCACAGTTACTACCATTTTTCACTTATTTTGTGAATTAATTCACAATATTTCATCAAGTTCCTTCTTTACATACCCAATCATTAAACTTTAAAAATTTCAAATTAATCTCATAAATCCTTTAAAAATTTAAGGACATTAATTATAATATTTATGGTTAATTTGGGTTATTATTTATTAATTTCATGCAAAAATCATCTAATTATATTTAAGTATAAATTCAGCCAACATAACATTTTTATCCTACAAATTTATTTGTCTCACTTTAAGCAATTAGTTTACATTCTTTATGATCTAATTCCATTTTTCTCACATCAATTTCATTTATTAAGCAATTTAACAAAATTTTCTCTAATTACATAAAAAAAATCAATTCACATAAATGAAAAATCAAAGGATTTTATAGCCACTTACATTTTTCTCTTGCTTATGGGTGCCTAAGCCTTCCTTTTTCTTGCTTTAATCCATGAAAATTCCTTCCTCTTCACTTAATCCCACCATGGCCAGCCAAACAACCTCATTAAATCCTATTTTTTATCCTCAAATGCAAAATTTAAGCTCATAATTAG
Organism: Excoecaria agallocha; assembly: GCA_037975025.1. Lineage (NCBI taxonomy): Eukaryota > Viridiplantae > Streptophyta > Magnoliopsida > Malpighiales > Euphorbiaceae > Excoecaria > Excoecaria agallocha. Next base: position 5,696,159 of record CM075815.1, read on the forward strand.
CTTCTACATCTCAAAAACTATGAGAAAATACTAAAGAACCAATTAAAATCAATTAACTTCTTAAATCCCATCTTATCCCTTTTTCTTTCTTAACTTGATTTCTTGCCTTACTTTGCTCAAATCACTTGGTTGAGGCCACTAGAGAGACCTAGAGAGATAAAACTTCATCTTGTATGTTGGAATTTATGGGAGATATGAAGTAATAAGGAAAGAAATCAAGGAGAGAGAGGAGATGATTTCGGCCTTGGAGAAGAAGGAGGATGGCTGGAGATTTTTCTGGAGTTATCTTCAAATTTTTAGCCTTCGTATACCACTCTCATAGGCCTAAAATTGGGCTTGATGAGTGGGCTTAGCCCAATTAATTCCTAAGGCCCAATTTAGGCCTTTTAAGGCCCAATATAATTTCTCTCTCTTTTAGCCTTCAAATCACTCCAAAAATAATTTCATCACTCTTATCACATCAAAAATAGCTAGTATACAAATTTTTGGCTCAATCAGAGTCCGTTATCAGTCCGATTCAAATTTATCGATCCGATTTGATAACTACCGATATTTCCAAAAAATTCAATTCTCATCATCAAAATATTCTACATAAAAATTTATGTAGAAATACAAAATCTGGAAATTTTTGGAGTTGATTTGCTATTTTTAAAAATTTATGCAAAATCAAATCTCCTTCCCTACTAGGAAAATTGATTCGCTACATTTTTCGTATTTTTGACTTTTGGAGGTTCATTTGACTTCAATTTCACTTCAAATTTAAACCCTAGACTCACCATGACCAATACTTTTTGATGGTCCAATAAAATATTTTTTACTTCCGAATGTCCTTTCGGGCCCGAAAAATACTATTCACCATCTGAAAGTACTGTTCACGACTGACCCGGTGTTGAGGCTATTACAGTATATATAATCAGTTATCAAATTAAGAATAAGAAAATCATGTCGTCAAGTTCTTGAACTAAGCAATCTAAATCTTCAATCACAATAACTTGGGGTTGGCATCTATTTGGTTGACTAGAAAGCAATGGATTTTAATTTGCTTGCATCTGAACTTCAACATTGCAATTGCTTCTGCCTGGATACTCAATCTTTACTAGATTTTTATCAAAAATTAACACAGAAAAATGGGATTTTTTTTCATACCTAAAAATTAATAAGTAGCCATTTTTGAGAGAGTAGTAATATGAAAATTCTTGCCAGTCTTTGACAACTTTATTTTCCATTTGGTGCCATTAGGAACCCTAAGGACCATTTTCCCTGATAAATAATTTTCATGATATTTCATAGATAAATAATTTCCATGATATTTCACAAACTTTTTTGAGATCCCTTAAAAAAGAAAAGAAAAAAAATTCATAAGATGAAACTCTAATTGGATTTCATAAGAAATCTTAATGAAAGCAACACAACCAAACACTTTTGGCAATAATTTGCAAGAGACATCAAAATCAGGGTAAAAAAAAGAAAGAATAGCAATGGGACTCTGATTATTTAACACTTTGAAAGGTACTCTATTTATCAAATGTGCAGCAGTTAAAATAGCCTCCCCCCAAAAGGTTTTTGGAACTTTATATTGAAACAAAATTGCATTGTTACATTGAGTAAATGTCTATTTTTTCATTCTGCAATCCCATTTTATTGGGGTGTGTCAACACAAGATGACTCATATATTATACCCTCTTTTTGGAAAAAAGATGAGAGAACTTGATTAAAAGAGTCTATTGCATCGTCCGATCTTACTTTTTTAATCAAACTTCCAAATTGTGTACAAATCACTTTATGAAACATTGGAAAAATACTGCTTACTTCTGATTTTTCTTTCATAAGAAATAACCAAGTAGTTCTAGTACAATCATCAATGAAAGTGACAAACCATTTTGCTCCAAAAATACTATAAACTCTACAAGGCCCCCAAATATCAGTATGTATCAAAGAGAAAGGTCTAGTAGATCTTGTATTACTTAATGGAAATGATAGTCTATGATGTTTAGCAATTTCACATGTATCACAATGAAAACTACTAACATCTTCATTCTTAAAAAGTGAAGGAAATATGCTTTTAAGTAAAATAAAAGATGGATGACCAAGATGGAAATGATGAAGCCAAATTTCAAATTTATTAGGAGATAGGTTACTTGAGGAGCAAGTGAGGGATAACTGATTAATGTTCTTGTTGTTTTCACTCATTTTCTCAAGGTAATAAAGCCTATCTTTCACCTTAGCAAGTCCGATCGTCCTCCTCATAACCAAATCCTGAAAAACATAGTAAGTAGAATAGAAAGTTACTTTATAGTTTAGATCTTTAGTAATTTAATGGATGGATGTGAGATTGGAGGACAATTCTGAGACATACAACACATTATTTAGGGACAAAGAATGTGATAGATTTACTGTTCCTTGGCTTGTAACAATTATAGGAGATCCATACGCAACAGTAATTTTTCTATTTTCTGGACATGAATTGTATGTTCTAAAACTGATTAGACTGTGAGTCATGTGGTCAGTATCTCTTGAGTCAATGACCTAAGAGTTTAGAGAAGACATACTTGAGGCACTTAAAGCATAAGAATTAAGGTACTTGCCTGATTGAGCCAATGAATACGTACTAGAGGACTTTTCAAGGGAATTTAGGAGATTTTTTAGCTTTTCGATTTCTTCTTTCTTAAATTCTCCTATACTAGCCTGGATGGATTTTTTTGGGTTTGGTCTTGTCCACCAGTAAGTGGGCTTTTTCTGCTTTGAACCCTCATTTATGGCTAATGACTTGTTCCTTTCCATGGAGTTTGAAGTAATCCTCTCACGTATGGCATGGTTCTTCTAATGTTTTAGGCTCCAACATGACTTCTCACCTATTCTCTTTAGCTCGGATCAATGATATTGTCTCATTCAGAGATGATAATCTTTCCTTACCCAATATTTGAACTCTAATTTGATCATATTCCACATTCAGACCTGTAAGGAAGTCATAAACTCTATCCTTTTCGATAAAGCTTTTTAAGGTGGCTACATGTTTACTACACAACATCTCAACACACTAATATTGATCCATTTCCTGCCATAGATTTTACAGAAGATTGGCATATTAAGTAACGGAAAGGTTGCCTTATTTAGTGGCTGAGATCTTTATTTTGATCTCATAGATTAGGGTAACATCTCCTGCCTTTGAATAAGTCTATTGAATAGTAGTCTATATGTCTTTAGCTGTTGGTAGGAATATGCAAGTATCACTTATTTCAAGTAGCATAGAGTTCCACAGCCATGACATGACAAAAGAATCCTCTTCATCCCAAGCAGCAAATTTTAGATCACCATTTTTCAGTCCAGTTCCAAGTAAGTGGCTGATTTTGCCCTTTCTTTAAGAAATGTTTGAACAAATTATGACCACTTCAAATATTTTTTTCCGTTGAACCTATAGGCTTCTTGGATATTCTGCAAATCCCCTGTGTGTGAAATATTTGAGGTCTCTTCAGATTTGGTATTAGAGTTTATTTCTGATGTTTCAATTTCGAACATGTTGGAGGTTTGAAAGAAAAATTTAGCAATAAAGGCCCATTGGAAAATTCAACAATGAAGGCTGGAAATTTCACTTGGCAATAAGGACTTGAAAAGAAAAAAGCACTCGATAATGAAGGCTGACAAGAAGAGGTCCCAAAAGCAAAAGCTCTGATACCATGAATAATTTCTAAATCTGAATTCTTATTGTTGCATTTAAGAATATAGGTATTTATACAGATTACAAGTTATAAATTCAAACAAATTGTCAAATAATTTTGCTAACTAAGTTAAAAAAATAGGAAAATCTTCTCCTACAAACCTGATTTGTTGAGATACTTGAGGAAGAATAAGTCTGAAGAAGCCATCATGCATTCTACACTGCCAGAATTCTCGAGTAAGTTATCTTTTGACCCCGATTTAAATTTGCCCATTGCTCAAAGAAAAAGAGTTAGGTCGTGTACAAAATATTCTATTTCTAATTTCGTCTCTAATCGGTGTCTAGCAAGTGTACTAGATTGGCTAATAATACAGGAAAGTAAGATTAAAACCCTAAATATCGTACCCAAGAGAAACTATGTAAGTGTAAACTTGTTTCAGATTTTAGAATGAAAACTGTGTGTAAAGGGTAAGAGAAATTCCAAGTTTTATAATGATGAGGAATTAATGAAACTAAAAAAAAAAGGAACTTAAATAAATAAAGTGATGAAACCAATACAATTAAACCAAAACTTAAGCAAATAAACCTAGACTTAAACAAAGCAAGTAATGTAAGTTGATAAAAATCAATAACAAAGACAATTTTTGCTAAATGATTATCCACCTTAACTAATATTACAATGATTCAGTTAAAAAGAACACAAATGATTATGGAAAAATCAGTTATATAAAGCCAGATAGCTTATTCAGACTGTCAGTCTGCATATTAAACCTTTTTATTCATAATAATTCAACACCTAGCATAAAAATCTTGTTTTAAACTCTTTTTCAAGCAAACTTAACTTCAATCTATTATTAGTTCAACTTTTCTTAGTTTTAATCCACTCTTACCAACACACAGTTACCTCCAATTCAGAAAATAATCATGCATCAATACTAATGAACTAAACTAAGAACATACATATCATATATCATACTTAAATCAATCACCAACTATTAATCAAATAAGTTAACAATCAATCTTAATACAACTAGAGATAAGAATTTGATCAAAACTAAGAAATAATCAAACTTGCATTGAATTAAAGTACAACTAAGTCATTACAATAAGAGTTCAAGAATTCAACTATCCTTTAGCAAAAGTAAGGAAACTACTCATAATTTATCTTAAAACTGAAGAAAAATAACTAAAAATGATACAAACACATAGAACCCTTCAGTTGCTCTTGAAGTCTTTTCAGAGTCTTCAATTGTAACCTCCAAATCCTAAATGCAAAATTAAATTAAACTAAGACTTTTCAATTTGTAAAAATAGTGAGACTGCTCAAACTGGTGTTCTTTACTACTTAAATAGACCAATATTGGAAGAAATTCAGCTGCCAAAACTTCCCAAACCAGGAGAAAGAAGTGTCGTAATCTAATTCAACAAACTTGGCTCGGTAGAGTGAAAATTCACTCCACTGAGTGAGCCTACTCTGACTTTGCCCCTTAAGATGACTAGATAGAGTGATAATTCACTACACCGAGTGAGCCTTCTTTTCATGCCCTGTTCTCATGCTTGACTCAGTAGAGTAAAAATTCACTCCACCGAGTGACTGGCCTCAGTACTAAACACACGAAATCTTTGTTTTCAAAAATCCTTAAAGGCTGAATTGCCTCTTTTGCCCTTAAATCTTTCTTTTTCTTCAATTTCACACCTAAAAACACCAATTTATGCAATTAAGTACAAATTATGATAACCTTAACAATTAAACACCAAATTAAATAAATAAACACCAAAATGACAATAAACACACTAAACATATACTAAAAACATAGTATAATTCATAATTATCAAATACCCCACACTTAGTTTTTGCTCGATTCCAAGAAAATTAGAGCAAGCCAACTTCTCAACTACTACAATAAACTAATTTTTCTCTTATTTCAAAACTGGTCCTAGTGCTCAAAAAGTGAAAACTAACAAATATTAGTCAAGTTGAATGCTAAATTAGCTAAAATTTTATTAAACAACATACTTGTCTTAATGTTAAACAAAGATTTTAAACACTGCACATTCTAAGTTCAAGTTCAACTAGTTCAAGTTTTGAGTGTAAAACTGGGACAAACTAAGCCTAATATAAGTTAAGTGACAATTTTGAACTAACTATTTGACTAGAGTAACTAAAATAGGAAAACAAACTACTAACAATGACTAGCAGCATTTAATAATATACTATTACAGACAAAGAAAAATAAAAACTTTAAAAGAAAACAAACACAAAAACAAAAACATAAGAAAAAAACAAAAACATAAGTGTTTTCATAAATAAAAGGGGGCGATTAAATTCTACTTCCTGAATCTAACCAAAATTGAGCTTAGAGAAGCTTTACCCCCCTCTTAAAATTTTGCTATCCATAGCAAATTGGAACTCAAATCATTTGGACGGTGGAAGTGGTGGTGGTGAAAATTTTGCCAAAAAATTGGTGACAAAGCACTCAAGATTCTGCTTCACTTCATTAATACTATCTTGCATATTATCCAACCAACCATTCACTTGATTCATAAAGGTAATCATTTGGGACAAAGGTTCTTGTGGTTCAAGTTTCTGTGCAGCTAGGGCATAAGTAGTATAATCATGATCTTTCTCTTTGTTTCTACCAACAGTGACTAGCAGCAAATATTCATCCTATCGGACCAATGTCGACATGGCTTCTTGACTAACACCTTCATCCGCATCAACATGTCATAGTCTATGAATGTTACCTCTCCAAGAGAATCCCTCATGTCCATATGACCAACTGCTTTTGCCATAATGGTTGCAATCTACCCCAGAGATGTCTCTTTAATGGTACTCTTCATTTTCTGCAGCTCTTTTATTTTTTGGCACAAAAAGACTGCACCATTAATCTATATACCCTCAACTATACATCTTAAAAGCCTACATTCCTCAGCATTAATTGCACTCGGGCTACCAAGGTAGCTAAAAAAGTTAAGGGATAAGAATTAGTGAAGAACTCAAAATGCATGACTGCCTAAAGCACGGGCTTTTAGCTTACTTAATTGATAGGGCACTGGATTTATGGGATCTTTAATGAATTTTCAATTCTCGTACGGGGTGGCATTGGGTAGTTCGCCTATACCGTCTATGGGAAATCCCAATTTCTATGCAAACTTGGAAAAAGGCATATGATGAGTCTTTCTACCAAGTTTAAAACTGACTGTTCCTTATTCTTGTTCATCTTCAAAAGAAAGCTTAAATGATGTAAATAAGTTTTGTGCTAGGTACGGGTACACTTTCAGTTGCTTTTTAATGAACTTCTCCCAACCAATATTTCTAATCAAAGGAAATATCTCATTCCATAAATTTCCATCTACTATATCCAGATAAAATTGCTTCAGATAAGCCAGCTTGACAAAAGTGACCTCTCCAAAGTATTCATATAATTGTCTATCGTCCTCATCGATGTATGTCGAAAGGTGTGTTCCAGATGAACTTGATGCTTCACCCTTTTTTGTTCTCTTAGGTGTCACTACACAAAACAATAATAGCAAATATCAATGTCACAATATGTAAAGGTTAACAATCACACTTAAGAGAAACACTCAATATTTAGCCCAAATTCTTCACATATTAATGCATGAAATTAAGTGTAAAATAAGTTCAAATCAAGTGTGGAAATAAAATATCAACATATAAGAATGATTTATAACGATTAAAAGTAAGAAAATTTAAGCACAAAGTATAAACTTAGTCTTTGAGGACTTTTATCAAACATGTTGTGTGCAAAAGTTAACTAAGCTATATTACATGCAATCTTAACCGTTTAAAAGCCAAAAGTAAAATTTCGTGATCAATTTCCAACATTACATGCACATATAATCAATGGGAACAAAAATATTAACATATAAAGATCAATTCAAGTGAGACAAAATGTACATAATTAAGAACAAAAAGCCCAAGTAAATTGTCACTACAATATCTAATTGGAAGAATTAAAGTGAATGTAGAAGACTTACTTGACTAAATTAAAGATGCAAAGATGATCAACTAAGAAAGCAAAAAAAAATTAAGTGCCTCGGTGGAGTGATTTGGGAGAGTGAGAGAAAATTTTTGGGCAAAAGAAAGGATGCACAATGGAGTGAGAATCAAGTGGGGGCTTTTATAGTGAAGTGCTCGGTGGAGGTGGAGTGACTCGGTAGAGTGAATTTTCACTCTACCGAGTGGCAAGGCTCTGTTTAAAAAGTAAAAAAATTCAAGTTAGGTATATTTTGGAAGAACTCGGAGGAGTGAAAATCCACTCTACTGAGTGGTGTGGCACATGGTGGAGTGAAAATCCACCCTAACAAGTGATAAGCTATTGGAACAAATGTGAAAAAAAAATCAAGTTTGGGCATTGGTGAAAAACTCGGTGGAGTAAAAATCCACTCTACCGAGTTGTATGGCATTCAGTGGAGTGAATTTTCACTCTACCAAGTAAGTGCTCTCGGTTCATAGTTTAAAAAACCCAAAAAATGTTCTTTTTTCTTCAATGCACAATAAACCTCAAACTTAATTTTTAACTTGATATTCCCTTGATTTGCATTGCTTACTTGATTAATTTCTCGTCAACTAAATAACAATTCCACCAAAAAATCTTAAGCACTTAACAAAAGTTTCTCTTCTGTGCACATCAAGTTAGAGTGCCCTTAACACTAAACATGCCTAAACTGCACAAAAATCACTATTGGTATAACAAAATCTCCAAAATCTAAGTCTGAACCTTTCATATTTTACTTCATGAAACACTTAAGCACTAAAAAAAAAAACTAACTCACACTGCAACACAAAACAACACAGAACACAAACCAACAAAACAAAACCGAATAACACAACTAACAGCATAGAATAAAAACTAGCAGAACCAAATAACACAAACTAATGTAAGAAAGGAGTTTAGTTCTGAGTTTAGCAAGTCCTCAACTAGACTTTTAGAACCTTGTTAATAGTCCCGAAAAATCATGGTTGCTTCAGCAACCTTCACTTGCCCAACATGATAAGGCTTTAATCTGTGACCATTGACTTTATATTCATTCCTATCCTTCAAACTCTTGATGGTCACCACTCCAAATTCATTACTTGACAATACTTCATATGTCCCAAGCCATCTTGAATTCAGCTTACCTAAAAATAACCTCAATCGGATATTGTACAATTAACTATTGTACAATAAGACTAGCGAGTTCATTGAGCTGTAAACTTATTTTTTTTCTTGCATATTTTAAATCAAAGTTAAGCAATTTTGTTGCCTAATATGCCTTATTCTTTAATTCAACCGGCAAATGACATGCTTTTCCAAAAATCAACCTAAATGGAGATATGCCTATAGGGGTCTTATATGTAGTTTTATAAGCCCGGAGATTCTCATCTAACTTTTGAGATCAATCTTTTCTAGCACTAGTTATTGTTTTCTCTAAAATTAATTTTAGCTCCCAATTAGACACTTTCACTTGCCTATTTGCTTGAGTATAATATGGAGTTGTTATTTTATACCCAACATCGAATTTTCTAAGCAATGTTCTGAATTGATGGTTGACAAAATGTTTGTCTCCATCACTTATCATATCCTTTGATGCCTCGAACCTAGTAAAAATATTACTCTTAAGGAATTCAAGCACAACTTTAGCATTACATGTCCTAATAGCTGCTACTTCTACCCATTTACTCATGTAATCCACAACAACTAGGATATACTCAAATTCATATGAGTTTGGAAAATGCCTCATAAAGTCAATACTCCAAACATCAAAAATTTCAACTTCTAACATATTGTTCATGGGCATCTCATCCCTATTAGATATATTTCTTACCTGTTGGTACCTATCACATAACTTTATAAAAGACTTAACATCAGCAAAAAGAGAAGACCAAAAGAAACCTGACTGTAAAATTTTATGCACTGTGCGGTTTGGTCCATGGTGATCTCCAACCTCTCCTCCCTAATATTGCCTCATGATATCCTCTTGCTTATCCTCTGAAACACATCTTCTAAGCACTTAATCTGGACATATCTTAATCAAATAAGGGTTATCCCAAAGATAATGCCTTGCATCCGTTTTTAGTTTCTTCTTCTGTAGCCAAGTGAAATTCTTTTGAAGGTAACCTCCTGCAAGATAATTAGATATATTAGTGTACTAAGAAATTAAACCTACACAAGTATAAATAGAACAAATATGTTCATCAGGAAATAAATCAGAAATTTCTTCTTTTTATATGAGCATGATCCAATCTAGATAGATGGTCAACTACAAAATTTTCAGCTCCCTTTTTATCATTAATTTCTACATCAAATTCCTGCAGCAACAAAACCCATCTAATGAGCCTCAGTTTATAATCCTTCTTAGCAAAGAGGTGTAGAAGAGCCACATGATCCAACCATACTGTGACTTTGAATCCTAAGAGATATGGCCTAAATTTTTCAAAAGAAAATATTATTGCCAAGAACTCCTTCTCCGTGGTGGTATAATTCACTTAAGCTACAGTAAGTGTATGACTAGCGTAGTAGATGGTATTAAAAATCTTTTACCTTATCTGGCCTGAAACTGCTCCTACTGCATAATCACTAGCATCACACATTATTTCAAACGATAAAGTCCAATCTGATGATGCTATAATTGGTGTTGTAATTAGCTTTTGCTTTAATAAATTGAAAGCCTACAAACACTTAGTGTCAAAGTTAAATGCAGCATCTTTAAGTATTAAATTAGAAAGAGATTTAGCAATTTTAGAAAAATTCTTAATAAACTGACGATAGAAATCGGCATGACAAAAAAAACTCCTAATGCTTTTAATACACGATTGAGATAAAGATGACACATTTTGAACCTTTAAACCACTTACCTCCTTCTTTAACAACTCCATTTGTGCCCTTAGCATGGCTACCTCATCTATATTATATATTGCTTGCTTTTTCTATGTGATTCTTGTGCTTACCCATTGAGCATCATTGGTAGCTATCTCATTAAGTAATTGGAAAGTTTCTTCAGGTACCTTGTTCATAAAGCTTCCACTTGAAGCTGCATCCAAGAAAGACCCAGTTATCTGATTCACACCTGCATAAAAAGTAGACATTAATTAATGTACAATAATTTCATGGTGTGGATAACTTTTGAGAAGTCTCTGAAATCTTTCCTAAGCCTCATAAAATGGCTCCTTATAAAATTGTTAAAAATTGTAAATACTATTCCTAATTGTGGCTATTTTGGTGGGTGGGAAGAATCTGACTAAAAATTTTTCCTACGTCTGGTCCCATGATCTAATGGATTGACTTGGTAGCATTTGCAACCAATCTTTTGTTTTACCAATGAAAGTAAAAGAAACCAACTTAAGCCTAATAGTATCCGTAGACACATTTAGTATTTGTACTATATCACTAATCTCTATAAAAATATCCAAATATTTGGCTGGATCCTCAATTTTTGATCTTGAAAATTTATTCTTTTAGACTATGGTGATGGTAGTGAGTTTTAACTCAAAATGTTGATTTCTAGGTGGCATAATGGTCCTGTGTTCTTTATTCCACCTAGGAGTAACATAGTCTCTAATGGTTTTAGACCTAAACCTATTCCTTTGAGCTTGGTTATTCATGCCTTGCTCCTCTATCAAAAGTAGATCATCTATAAATGGGTCATGGAGATGGTGGTTATTAAGGTTATTAAGGTTTTTACATTCCCAATCTTCTAAATTCATATTGATTTACCTTAATATCCTAATCCTATAAAACGTCCTCTCAATTTTAAGGTCAATAGGCAAAATTAGATCGCCTCTTACCATAAATTATTGAAACCTACAAAGAATAAATTAATAAAAGAATAAAGAATTAGAAGGAAGAAGAAAAGCACGCAAAATTAACTTTAAAATCTAAAAAAAACAACCAAACACCAATGTTTTCCCAGTAACGACATCAAAAAAACTTGATCGGTATTTAGCAGGTGTATTACATCAGCTAATAATATAGAAAAGTAAGATTAAGACCTTGAATATCATATCCAAGGAAAATTGTGTAAGTGCAAACTTGTTTCAAATTATAGAATGAAAACTATGGGTAAAGGGTACGAGAAATCCCAAGTTTTATAATGATGAGAAATTAATGAAACTAAAAACAGGAACGTAAATAACTAATGTGATGAACCCAATACAATTAAAAAAACTTAAGCAAATAAACTTAGACTTAAACAAAACAAGTAATGTAAGTTGATAAAAATCAACAGTAAAGACAACTTCTGCTAAAGTATTATCCACCTTAATTAATATTGCAATGATTCAGTTAAAAAAAACACAAGTAATTATGAAAAAACCAGTTATATAAAACCATATAGCTTATTTATACTATCAATTTACGTATTAAACGTTCTTATTCAGAATAATTCAACACCTAGCATAAAAATGTGATTTTAAACTCCTAGACATCCATTAAACATTTTTTCAAGCAAACTTAACTTCAATTTATTCTTAGTTCAACTTTTCTTAGTTTTAATCCACTCTTACCAACACACAATTACCTCGAATTAAGAAGATGCATATCATAGATCATACTTAAATCAATTACTAGCTATTAATCAAACAAGTTAATAATCAATCTTAATATAACTAGAGATAAAAATTTGCTCAAAACTAAAAAATAATCAAACTTGCATTAAATTAAAGCACAACTAAGTCATTACAATAATAGTTTAAGCATTCAATTATCTTTAGCAAAAGCAAGGGAATTACTCACAATTCATCTTAAAACTGAAGAAAAATAACTAAAAATGATACAAACACATAGAACCCTTCAGCTGCTCTTGAAGTCTTTTTAGAGTCTTCAATTGTAGCCTCCAAACCCTAAGTGTAAAATTAAATTAAACTAAGACTTTTCAATTTGTAAAATAATGAGACTACTCAAATCGGTGTTCTTGCTACTTAAATAGACCAATACTAGAAGAAATTCGGCTGCCAAAACTTCCCAAATCAGAAGAAAGTAGAGTTGTAATCCAATTCAACAAGCTTTCCTTGATAGAGTGAAAATTCACTCCACCGCGTGAGCCTGCTCTGACTTTGCCCCTTAAAATGACTCGGTAGAGTGACAATCGACTCCACCGTATGAGCCTTCTTCCCATGCCCTGTTCTCATGCTTGACTCGGTAGAGTAAAAATTCACTCCACCGAGTGACTGGCCTCTACACTAAACACACAAAATCTCTGTCTTTAAAAATCCTTAAAAGCTGAATTTTCTCTTTTGACCTTAAATCTTTCTTTTTCTTTAATTTCACACCTAAAAACACCAATTTATGCAATTAAGTACAAATTATGATAACCTTAACAATTAAACACTAAATTGAATAAATAAACATTAAAATGACACTATAAACACACTAAACACATCCAAAATGGAGAGAAGTTATGGTAGAAGAAATGAAAAATCTCTCTAAAAATGAAACCTGGGAACTAGTTGACTCTTCAGACAAAAAGTTAGTTGGTTGTAAGTGGGTGTTCACAATAAAACACAAAGCTGATGGTTCGATTGAAAGATTCAAAGCCAGATTAGTGGCAAAGGGCTTCACTTAGACTTATAGAGTTGACTATTAGGAGACATTTGCACCTTTTACGAAAATGAATACAATCAGAATCTTGCTATCCTGTGCAGCTAACTTGGATTGGGATTTGCAGCAATTTGATGTGAAGAACACATTCCTCTATGGGGACTTGTAACATGCATATTTTTCCTTTCAGCTACTTCATTTTGAGCACTAGTATAAGGACAACTAGTTTGATGAACAATTTCCTGAGACTCTAAATAAGTTTCAAATCCACTATCCATGTATTATGTTCCATTATTAGTTCGTAAAATCTTTATTTTAGCATCAAACTGGGTGCGGACCATTTTATGACAAGATTGAAAGCAGGAGCAAACATCACTTTTTGCTTTAATCAAATACACCCAAGTCATTATGGTGCAACAATCAATAAAAGTAACAAACCATCAATTTTCAAATAAAGAGGTTGTCTGTGTGGGCCCCAAAACATCAGAATGAATAAGCATAAATGGAACGATGGATTTATTATCACTTAAAGGATAAGAGTTTTTTTGTATATTTAGCATACTCATATGCATCACAAGATAAAAACTCAAACTGAGTTCTAGAAAATAAACTAGGATATAGTTTTTTAAAACAAAAAAGGATGTCCTAATCATATATTATTTTCCGGTTAACATCCTTATATCCTCCAAAAAGGGCTAAGCCTCGACAGTCTTCCATCTTATATAAGCCATCATGCTCTCTACCACTGCCAATTATCTTTCCTGTTTGAAGATCCTGAAAGATACAATAATTAAGAATAAAACTCAACCTTACATTTTAGATCTTTAGTGATAGCACTGACAGATAAAAGATTAATAAAAAAATTAAAAAACACGAAGAACAAAAGATAACTTAATATTTGGAGTACAGACAATATAACCCATATTGGGTTGGCTCATTTTCCACCACAACTTCTAGTAGGTTTCCCATGTAATTTCCAGCAAGTCTCCTTTGTATGCCTTGGCTTCCCACAATATTCATAGTGTGGGTGATTTTTATCAGAAGTAACACCCTTTGACTGCTCTTGAGTAAAATGAATAGTTAAGCCTGACTTTTCAACTGGTGTAGTATATAGCATGGCACTTCTTCTGGTCTCTTCTTGTTGGATATAGGAATGTGCCTCTTCAAGAGATGGAAAAGGGGATCTACCAATAACTTGAACTCTTAATTGGTCAAATTCAGGGTTCAAGTCGGCTAAAAAATCATACTCCCACTTGTTTTCAATTATATTTTGAATTAGTATAATATCATCAGTACACTTGGTTTGAAAATCTTGATAGTAATCCAATTCCTGCCATAAACTATTCAGCTCAGAAAAATAATCTGAAACAGTAAGCTCACCTTATTTTGTGTTATGGATTTTGTTACGAAGTTCAAAAATCCTTACATCATTTTCCATCCGAGAATAAGTGGTTCTTACGGCCTTCCATATTTTCTCTACTATCGAAAGATCTTAGGATGCATAGAATTAATGAGCCAAGACATAACCAATGAATTATCAGAGTCCCATTGGCTAAAAGTGGGGTCACTGACAGGTAGTGGTTTCTTATCTCCAGTAATATAACCTTGTAACCTTAATAGACAATAGACATGATCTAGACCAAGCTAAATAGGTACTACTTCCATCTAATTTAATAGGGTTAATTTGAGAATAGTGACTGCCGTTAGGCATGTGATATTTCTCTACTTCCTTATTTTCTGACATAATGGTAGAAATAAATTAAAAAACATAAGGAACAGTAGAGAACAATACAGGAGCAGAACTTGCTCACGAGAAATCATAAAGACCAATACTTCAGAAGTGATTGAAGATTGGTTGATCAGAGTTGGAAAGGCCGACGAGCAATTTGAGCAAAATTCGATGACAGCAAAGGACGAAGGGTAGGAGAGACATGAGATGTAGAGAGCATAAGTGTCCCTAAGAAACACAAAACAAAATCTACAGAACTGATCAGTAACTATTTAGCCAGAGTCGGAGTCAGCCGACGACCATGTTGGAGTGAAAAATGATGACCGCAGGTGGCTGGAGAAGGATTTGCACGCTTCACGTGCCAACGAATGAACAGTACACAAAAGTGAACTATCAACATGTGTACTCACGCGCAAAGTTTGACAGCGCCAAAAATCTGAGTACCAGCCAAACTTTGCAGGGTCCTTCCTCTGGTAGGGGCAGTGTCATCGATAGAGGGACAAAAATGCGTCCTCTTTACAGCTGCCTAAAAATTGCTTCCTAAAATTTTTTTCTTTTAAGAACAGAACTACTACAAGGGAGATAACTCAACCTTCAATAGCAGTGGCTCTGATACCATGAAGAAAGACATTACTCTAAATTTCCTTTTCATACTTTGTATTAACGACAAACATGTATTTATACAAATATTGAATCAATAAATGTAAAACATTAAGTCAATAAAAAAAGACTCCTAAATTTGCTACTAACAGCTAGCAGAAGCTAACATATTCAAACATAATAGCTAACATCAACAACAAGTATCAATATTCAACAGTCCCCCTCAAGTTGGTGCAAAAATGTTTCACATGCCCACCTTGAAAACTATGGTGTGAAAGGCATAACAAGGGTAAACTCACTCTCCTCATAGCTTATGTTGATGACATTGTAATGACAGAGAAAAGATAACTCGATTGAAAAAGCTGTTGGCTTAGAAATTTGAGATCAAAGATCTAAAAGAATTACAATACTTCTTTGGAATCGAGGTTGCTACATCAAAAAGTGAAATCTTTATTTCTCAAAGAAAATATATCCTGGATCTTTTGAAAGAAACTGGTATGACGGGTTGCAAACCATCAGAATTGCCTATTGAGAGTAACCACAAGCTACAAGTAGAAGTTGGAAATCCAGTTGATAAAGAGAGATCAAAGGTTGGTTGGGAAACTCATTTATCACTCACACACTAGGCCAAACATAGCCTACTCAGTGAGCTTGGTGATTCAATTCATGCATGATCCACGAGACTCTCATATGCAAATTCAACGAGAGTAATTTCTCACTGTGGAAATTAAAAATGAAGGATATATTAAGAAAAGAAAATTGCCTAGCGGTTATAAGTCAAAGGTCGGCTGAATTCATAGATAATAAATGGAACAAGATAGATGGAAATGCTATGGAAAATCTTCATCTGGCACTAGCAGATAGGGTGTTGTCAAGCATAAAAGAGAAGAAGACAGCAAAGGAGATCTGGGGTGCAAGATCAATATTAAGAATGGGATCATAAAGATAAAAAGAGGAGTGCTTGTACTTATAAAGGGAGAAAAGATAGTAGCAAATGTGTTACGAGTCAGCAGCATAATTTAAAGTTCAACACATCAAATTCTAGAAGCAATGATGTTCTAGAATTAGTTCACTCTGATGTATGGCGAGCACCGGTTTCATCCCTAGGAGGAACAAATAGATGATTATTCCAAGAGATGTTAGGTGTATCCGATCAAAAGGAAGTCAGATGTGTTCCTATTCTTCAAAGCTTACAAAGCACAAGTTAAGCAACATGTAAATTGCAAAGTAGAAAAATGGTGTGAAGATATGATTGATACTCAATCAAATCTTCAAGTGGGAGATTGTTGAACAAAGTCAAAAAAAATGGCTTTGTTTGTCAAAAAGGAAGAAGAATTATTAGTCAAAAATGACAAAGGGAAGTTTGTGGGAATCCCACGTTGAAATTCCTATATAACTTTGGAGGTTTTGTTTCTTATATATACAACCCTCCTTTGGTTATTCTAATCATCCCATTTTTCAGATCTCCTTTCTCATTCTAGTGTGAATAGATAGTATTTTTTATATTTTCTCGTGTAAAATATAGAGAGGTTGTAACTCCTATTTTTCTCATAGTGAAACTTTACTATTTTGCTCGTGGTTTTTCACCCCAATTCATTAAGGAGTTTTCCATATAAAACCTGTGTGTTCAATTATCTTAAATTTATTAATTATGGTCTCGCTCTAATTCAGTCCTAATTTTTTTATAACAAGTGGTATCAGAGCCACCATCATATTTATTAGGGAATCGTCATGGCAACGACAAAATTTGATATTGTAAAATTCGACCATACCATGAGTTTCACTATGTGGTAATTCAAGATACACGCAATCTTGATTCAAAATGGTCTGTATCAGGCTCTATTATGTAAAGATAAATTACCACTACTATGGATGAGGCGAAGAAGCAGGAGATGGATGATAAAGCCTTTGCTACCATTCAGCTATGCTTGTCAATCGAAATCTTGCGAGAAGTTGTGCAGGAAAAGACTGCCAAAGGCTTATGGAACAAGCTTAAGTCTTTGTATGTTACAAGGAATTTGACCACCAAACTGGTAGCTAAGCACCAACTGTACACACTTAGTATGGCCGAAAGTACGTCTATCAAAACTCATATTGATGAATTCTCTATTATCCTGATGGATTTAGAGAATATGGAAGATGTTATGAAGATGAAGATCAAGCTCTTATGTTGCTTCGCTCACTTCCTCCATCCTACAAGCACTTTAGAGATACTCTGATTTATAGTCAACAAACTCTAAAGTTAGAGGATGTTAAAGCAGCTTTATTTTCAAAGGAGCTCATTGATAAAAATCTTGGAACACATAATGATAGTCCGACAGAAGGTCTACTTTTTTTAGGAAGGTCTACAGATAAAGGTTTTTCAAGCAGCCAAAAACCAAGATCTAGATCCAAATCTAAATACAGGAATCTTATTTGTAATTATTACAAGAAAAAGGGGCACATTAAGTCAGACTACTACAAATTAAAGAATAAGCAGCAGACTAAAGATTAGAACAATGAAGAAAAGCCTGTTGAAGCTAGTGTTGTTGAAGAAGGAGCTTGAGATGTTCTCTCAGTAACTGAGGATGGTGCCCAGTTCGCACAAAGGTAGATTTTGGATTCTGCTTGCACTTTTTATATATGTCACAATAAGGATTAGTTCTCTACCTATGAACCTATTCAAGGTAGGGTTATTTTGATGGCTAATGACTATCCTTGTGATATTGCTAGAATTGGTATAGTCAAAATCAAAATGCATGATGGCGTGGTGAGAATATTGACATGTTCTTGACTTAAAGAAAAATCTTAGTTTTTTAAGTGCATTAGAAGATTTTGGTTGTGAATTTATTGGCAAAATAATGTTTTAAAAGTTCTAAAAGGTGCTCTTATTGTGATGAAAGATTTGAGACAAATTGGCAGATTATATGTTTTGCAAAGATCTATTGTTACAAGTTTAACTACTGTCACTTCATCTTCTATGTTAGATTCTAATGTCACCAAATTGTGGCATATGAGACTCGATCACATGAGTCAAAGAGGTGGAGTTTCTCAAAATTGAAGATTCCTTTGGAGTATTGTGAAGAAGATAGAGAAGTGTTAAAACACTTAATTAATTTTGAGCCAAGGTGGAGATTGTTGAAAATGTAGCTGCAAAATTAATGAGATGAAGAAATTTTTGCAACAAAATTAATGAAGATTGTTGATTTCTACATGCAGATTTCTTTGAAATCATTTGCGTCACATTGTTGATTTTGTTTAGTCAACAGTTGCATACATGCATTTAATGTAGATTTTTTTTAAGATTTTCCATTGAATTTCGGCAACTTCATTTGCTTATAAATACCAAGGCAATCTTTGCCTTTAAAGAGGAGTGAAAGCAATGAAGATCTCATTTTTATTTCCTTTTAGTGTGTGTTATACAACACTTGAGAATTCCTTTTAGAAATTTTATAATACTCTTGTGTTGAATATTTGTGAGATTATTGGGTGTAATTGGGTTGAGAGTTAAACACCAATTTGTATTATCCATCCTTTTGTTAGTAAATTACTTCTCTAGCCTTTATCCGTAGACGTAGGTAAAATCATCGAAAAGAGAAAAGAGATATGAAGAATGAGATGATTAAAATAACCAAATGAGGGTTGTATATATAAGAAACAAAACCTCCTAAGTTATATATAAATTCCGATGTGGGATTCCCACAAACTTCTTTTTTGTTTTTTTTTCTTAGCTCGCCCTCTTTGACTTTTTTCTCTCTCTTTTATTTTTCTTCTTCTTCTTCTTTTTCCTACAATTGTTGACTAATAATCTCCCACTTAAAGATTTGATTGAGTATCAATCATATCTTCACACCACTTTTTCTACCTTTCCATTTACATGTTGCTCATGTTTCCATCAGGCCACAAAAGGATCGACACTAAATAAACTTGTTAGTATTGATTGCCTTTGTCATGAAATCTACTAAGTTATCTTTGGTATGAATTTTCTACATATATACAATTCCTTCTTTAACTTTTTCACAAACGAAATGGTACTGTACTCATATGTGTTTGGTCTTTGAGTGAAATGTTGGATTCCTTGCAAAGTGTAAGGCAATCTGACCATCACAAAACAAAGAAATTTTTTCTTATTTGTGCCCAAGTTCCTCCAGTAGCATTTTCAACCACACTACTACTTTACTGGCTTGTGTAGCTGGTACATATTCTACTTCTATAGTTGACGTAACAACAATTGATTGAAGTTTTAAAACCTAGCTTACAGTTTTGCCAGTAAGTTTAAACACATAACCTGTAGTAGATTTTCTTTTATCAAGATCACATGTATAATTTGAATTAACATATCCACTGATAATAAACTTTGATCCTCCATAACATAATGTAACATCTGAGTTTCTATAATGTATCTTAGGATCCTCTTAATAGAATTCTAATGCTCTCTACCAAGCTTCGCCATTTATCGACTAACCACTTCCACTGCATATACAATGTTTGGTCTTGTACATATCATAGTGAACATTAAACTCTCCATTGCTGATGCATACGGTACTCGAGGCATTTCCATCCTCTCTTCCTATTTGTTAGGACTCATTTTTGAGGATAACTTGAAATTAACAAGAAGCAGGGTAGAAATTGGCTTACAATCTTGCATTTTGAAACATCATAAGATTTTCTTTAAATAATTCTTTTAAGAAAGCAAAATCTTCCCATTATTTCTATCTCGGTGAATTTGCATCCCTAGAATTTTGTTTGTTGATCCCAAGTCCTTCATATCGAATTCCCTAGCAAACTGAGCCTTTAACTCCTTAATACGATCTTTGTTGGGGCCTGCTACCAACATGTCTACATACAATAGCAAGATAGTGAAATCACTTTCACCAAACCTCTTGAAATATACACAACGGTCTGCATTGAGTCTATTGTATCCAAGGCTAATGATAAAGGAAGTATTGGTCTTTTGGATTTCTCATGAGTAAGTTCTGCCCCTGTATTGTTCTCTATTGTTCCTTGTGCTTTTTAATTTATTTCTTCCATTATGTCAGAAACTAATGAAGTAGTGAAATATTATACGCCTAATGATAGTCACTATTCCCAAATTAGCCATATTAAATTAGATGGAAGTAGTACGTATTTAGCCTAGTTTAGATCATGTCTATCGTCTATTAAGGTTACAAGGTTATATTACTGGAGATAAGAAACCACCACCTGTCAGTGACCCCACTTTTAGCCAATGGAACTTTGATAATTCGTTGATTATGTCTTTGCTCATTAATTCTATGCATCCCAAGATCTCTTGACAGTATGTAATGCTTGACACGGTAGAGAAAATATGGAAGGCCGCAAGAACCACTTATTCTTAGATGGAAAATGATGCAAGGATTTTTGAACTTTGTAACAAAATCCATAGCACAAAATAAGGTAAGCTTACCGTTTCAAATTATTTTTTTGAGCTGAACAGTTCATGGCATGAATTGGATTACTATCAAGATTTTCAAACCAAGTGTATTAATGATGCTATACTAATTCAAAATATGATTGAAAAAGAGTGGGTGTATGATTTTTGAGCCAGCTTGAACCCTGAATTTGACTAATTAAGAATTCAAGTTATTGGTAGATCCCTTTTTCCATCTCTTAAAGAGGCACATCCCTATATCCAGCAAGAAGATACTAGAAAAAGTACCATGTTACATACTACACCAGTCGAAAAGTCGGGCTTAACTATTCATTTTACTCCAGAGCAGTCAAAGGGTGTTACTTTTGATAAAGATCATCTGCACTATGAATACCATGGGAAGCCAAGACATACAAAGGAGACTTTTTAGGAGTTACATGGGAAACCTACTAGAAGTCATGGTGGAAAATAAGCCAACCCAATAAGGTTTCAAGCAAATATGTTAGAAATAGTAAAACCATCTAAGGAGACAGTTCCAGTCAAAAGCCTCTCTTCGGATGAAATTTAACATTTTCGATGTCTTATGTCATAGCTCAACCCTTCATCCTGTGCTACCTCCAATTTCCTCAAGTCAGGTAACACATTTGCTCATCTTGACTCTTGCATTATTGATTCTAGTGCAAAGACATATGACATGCACTTTTAAAAGCTTTTTTAACTACTCTAATTCTCTAAAAAGGGATAGTGTCAAGGTAGTTGATGGGTCTTTAACTCATATTTCTAGGATAAGTTCTATTATTTGTACTCCAAATATTAAGTTGTCTTTTGTTATTCATATTTCTCAATTTTCTGTCAATCTTTTATCTGTCAGTGCTATCACTAAAGCTCTAAATTGTAATATTGAATTTTTTCCTGATTTCAAGATCTTCAAATAGGGAAGAAAATTGGCAGTAGTAGAGAGTATGATGGCTTATACATAATGAAAGACCTTCGAGGCTTAGCCATTTTTGGAGGATATAAGGATGCTAACCGGGAAATAATACAGTGGCATAGACAATTAGGACATCCTTTTTTGTTTTAGAAAAACTATATCCCAGTTTATTTTCTAGAACTCAATTTGAGTTTTTATCTTATGATGCATGTAAGTATACTAAACATACAAAAAAATCTTATCCTTTAAGTGAAAATAAAGCTGTCATTCCATTTATGCTTATTCATTCTAATGTTTGGGGGCCCACACAGATAACCTCTTTATCTGAAAATCGATGGTTTGTTACTTTTATTGATAGTTGCACCAGAATGACTTAGGTGTATTTGATTAAAGTAAAAAGTGATGTTTTCTCTTGCTTTCAATTTTTTCATAAAATGGTCCACACCTAATTTGATGCTAAAATAAAGATTTTAAGAACTGATAATAGAACAGAATACATGAATAGTAGATTTGAAACTTATTTAGAGTCTCAAGAAATTGTTCATCAAACTAGTTATCCTTATACTAGTGCTTAAAAAGGAGTAGCTGAAAGGAAAAATAGGCATTTATTGGAAGTTACTAGACCCCTTATGTTTACTATGAATGTTCCAAGTCCCCATAGAGGAATGCATTCTTCACATAAAATTGTTACAAATCCCAATTCAAGTTAGCTGCATAGGATAGCAAGATTCTGATTGTATTCATTTTGGCAACAGGTGTAAATGTCTCCTGATAATCAACTCCATAAGTCTGAGTGAAGCCCTTTGCCACTAATTTGGCTTTTAATCTTTCAATCGAACCATCAGCTTTGTGTTTTATTGTGAACATCCACTTACAACCAACTAACTTCTTGTTTAGAGAGCCAACTAGTTCCTAAGTTTCATTTTTAGAGAGAGCTTTCATTTCTTGTACCATAGCTTCTCTCCATTTGGATCCCTGATAGCTTTCCTCCAATCTTGTGGAATAGACATAGAGGAAAGAGACAAGGCTCTTTAGGAGGGAGACAAAGAATCATAAGAGACAAAGTTAGAAATGGAATGTTTTATACACGACCTGACTCCTTTTCTTTGAGCAATGGGCAAATTTAAATTGGGGTCAGAAGATAACTCACCCAAGAATTATGCTAGTGTAGAATGCACGATGGATTCTTCAGACCTATTCTTCCTCGAGTATCTCAACAAATTAGGTTTCTAGGAGAAGATTTTCCTATTTCTTAACTTAATTAGCAGAGTTAGTTAGGAGAATTATTTGATAATTTGTTTGAATTTATAACTTGAAATCTGTATAAATATCTATATTTCTAAATGCAAAAATAAGAATTCAGATTTAGAAATTCTTCATGGTATTAGAGCTTTCGCTCTTGGGACCTTTTCTTGTCGGCCTTCATTGTTGAGTACTTTCTTCTTTTCAAGTCCTTATTGCTAAGTGCAATTTCCAACCTTCATTGCTGAATTTTTCACTAGGCCTTTATTGCCAAATTTTTCTTTCAAACCTCCAACTTGTCTGAAATTGAAACATCAAAAATAAACTCCAATACCAAATTTGAAGAGACCTCAAATATTTCACAAACAGGGGATTTGCAGAATATCCAGGTAGCCTATAGGCTCAACGAAAAAAATTATTTGAAGTGGTCACAATTTGTTCAAATATTTCTCAAAGGAAAAGACAAAATCAACCACTTTCTTGGAACTAGACTGAAAAATGGTGATCCAAAATTTGCTGCTTGGGTTGAAGAGGATTATTTGGTCATGTCATGGCTGTGAAACTCCATGTTACTTGAAATAAATGATACTTACATGTTTCTACCAACAGCTAAAGCATACGGACTACTATTCAACAGACCTATTCAAAGGCAGGAGATGCTGCCCTAATCTATGAGATCAAAACAAAGATCTCAACCACTAAAAAAGGCAACCTTTCTGTTACTTAATAGGCCAATCTTCTGCAACATCTATGGCAGAACATGGATCAATATTGGTGTGTTGAGATGCAGCCACCTTGAAAAGTTTTATCCAAAATGATAGAGTTTATGACTTCCTTGCAAATCTGAACGTGGAATATAATCAAGTCAGAGTCTAGATATTAGGGAAGGAAAGATTATCATCTCTGAATGAGACAATATCATTGATCCGAGCTTAAGAGAATAGGCAAGAAGTCACGTTAGAGCCTAAAACATTAGAAGGGTCAACAATGATTTCTACAAAGTCAAACAATAAGGAAGTGAGGATAGGTAATAGGCGTATAGAGTCAAATAAAGACACAATTTGGTGCATATGCTGCAAAAAACCATGCCATATGCGAGAGGATTGCTTCAAACTCCATAGGAAGAAGCAAGTCCTTAGCCATAAAGGAGGATTCAAAGAAGAAAAGGCCCACTTAACTGATGGATAAGACCAAACCCAAGAAAAATCCATCCAGGCTAGTATAGGAGAATTCAAGAAAGAAGAAATTGAAAAGCTAAGAAATCTCCTAAATTCCCTTGAAAAGTCCTATAGTACGTGTTCATTGGCTCAATTAGGTAAATACCTTAATTTTTATGCTTTAAATGCCTCAAGTATGTCTTTTCTAGGCTCTTGGGTCATTGATTCAGGTTCTTCTGACCACATGACTCACAGCCCAATCAGATTTAAAACATACAATCCATGTCCTGAAAATAAAAAAATTACTATTACGGATGGATCTCTTATAACTATTGCAGGCTAAGGTATAGTAAATCTATCAAATTCTTTGTCCCTAAATAATATGTTGCATATCCCAAAATTGTCCTTCAATCTCGTATCCATCCATCAAATTACCAAATATCTAAACTATAAAGTAACTTTTTATTCTACTCACTGTGTTTTCCAGGATTTGGTTACGAGGAGGACAATTGGACTTGCTAAGGTGAAATGTGGGCTTTATTACCTTGAGGAAATGAGTGACAACAAGAAGAACAATAATCAATTATCTCTCACCTGCTCCTTAACTAACCTGTCTCCTAATAAATATGAAATTTGGCTTTATCATTTCCATCTTGGTCATCCATCTTTTATTTCACTTAAAAGCATGTTTCCTTCACTTTTTAAGCATGAAGATGTTAGTAGTTTTCATTGTGATACCTGTGAAATTGCTAAACATCATAGACTATCATTTTTACTGAGTAATACAAGATCTACTACAAGATATACTAGACCTTTCTCTTTGATACATACTGATATTTAGGGGCCTTGTAGATTTTTTAGTATTTCTAAAGTAAAATGGTTTGTCACTTTCATTGATGATTGTGCTAGAACTACTTGGTTATTTCTTATGAAAGAAAAATTAGAAGTAAGCAATATTTTTCCAATGTTTCATAAAATGATTTGTACACAATTTGAAAGTTTGATTAAAAAAGCAAGATCAAATAATGCAAGAGACTATTTTTATCAAGTTCTCTCATATTTTTTTCAAAAAATGGGCATAATACATGAGTCATCTTGTGTTGACACACCCCAACAAAATGGGATTGTTGAACGAAAAAATAGACATTTACACAATGTTACATGTGCAATTTTGTTTTAACATAAAGTTCCAAAACATTTTGGGGGTAGGCTGTTATAACTGCTGCACATTTGATAAATAGAGTACCTTCCAAAGTGCTAAATAATTATAGTCCCATTACTACTCTTTCTATTTTTTATCCTAATTTTAATGTCTCTTGCAAATTGTCACCAAAAGTATTTGGTTGTGTTGCTTTTGTACATGTTCATGCACACCAAAGAGGGAAACTTGAACAAAGAGCTTTAAAATATATTTTTGTGGGATACTCAAACACAAAGAAAGGATGTAAGTGTTATCATCCACCTTCAAAAAAAAATTTACCTCCATGGATGTCACATTTGTTGAAAATGAACTTTACTTTCAAAGTAACAATCCTCATCTTCAGGGAGAGAGTTCTTGAGAAAATAAGGAATTTATCCTTGATTTTCAAAGTCCCACACTAAACTTGAAGTCTTTCAAACCTAACCATACACCTAATTCCAAAGGAGAACATGCTAGCAGTGAACCTGAACTTGAATTTGAATTTGAATTTGAACTTGAAGTCTTTCAAACCTGACCATACACCTAATTCTCAAGTATCTTCGAGGAACCTCCAAAATGTGCATATGTTTTGGAGAAGATAAACCTGTGCTAGTTGGCTATACAAATGCATATATGGCTGGTGATGTTGATTCCAGAAAATCAACTTTAGGATACTTGATTAACTTTTCAAGGGAAGCTGTGTCATGGTAATCAAAGTTACAAAAATGTGTTGCATTGTCAACAACTGAAGCTGAGTTTATTGCAACAACTGAGGCTTGCAAAGAGTTGCTATGGATGAAAATGTTCTTAACTGAACTTGGGTTCTCGCAAAACAATTATCAATTATTTTATGATAGTCAGAGTGCTATCCACCTTACGAAAAATGCCTCTTTTTATTTCAGATCAAAGCATATTGATGTGAGGTATAATTGGATCAGAGATGTGCTAAAGAATAAGATGTTGCAACTCGAAAAGATCTACACAGATGAAAATAGATCAGATATGTTGACAAAGACTTCCAAAGGAGTAATTCGTGTTCTGCCAAGAAGCTGCAGGGATGATTGATCCTCCCATATAGTCGGAAGGTAGAATTGTTGGGTAGGTTCCTCCTTATAGTGGGGCACATTCATGTTAAAAAAATGAAGGAAAAAGAAGTTGAATGTCAACTGTTATGGATGGAAAATAGAAAGAATGCAATTTCAATATCTGTGGCCACCAAATAGTATTTTTCAAATTTATTACACCTATGTCAACTTTTATGGCCATCGATTTTGTTTTTATTTGACTTCTTTTGTGCAAATTGCTTAACAATTTGCAGTATAAATAGATGACCTTTGGCCATTCTATTTTACAATTATTCAAATTAAAGAAAGAGAGAGAGAGAGGGGAGTGTTTTTAAGAATTCTTTTCTAAAAAGGAGAGTGACAAAATAGTGAGAAAAATACTATTGGGTATTTTTGGGAAACACCTTTGTATGCCACTATTTTGGGTAAAACTTAGAAAATTATTGTACCCCTAAAATTAATTTGGAAATAATAACAACAAAATAATGAGAAATAATGAGATACAAATATTTACGTGGTTCGGCAATTTTGTCTGCATCCACGAGCAAAGGCTAGAGAAGTAATTTACTAACAAAAAGATAGAGAATACAAATGAGTGTTTAACTCTCAACCCAAATCCCAATTACACCCAATATTCTCACAAATATACAACACAAGAAATATTACAAAATTCCAAAAACAAAATTCTCAAGTGTTGTTTCACACACAAAATGAGAGATTTTTTGCTCTCACTCTTTTACTAATGCACCAAATGGTTAAAGAACGTCTCCTTTTATAGGCAAACTCTCATGTAAGTTGTGCCACTGAATTCAATGCAAAATTCGGTGGCTTTGGAATATGATGAAGAGCAACCTCTTATTCAACAATTGTTGCTACCACTTATTTAGACTTCAGTACCTTTGAAAACCTTGACAAAGTATGGCTTCTTTTTCAACATTTTCTGCTTCTAATAAATGTAATAAAAGACAAATGGAGCAACTATATTTTTTTTCTTTTTCTTGACAAAGAAAAGACCAAAATTCAAGTCATATCTAACAAATCTCCTTTTGACTTGAATTTTATCAACAGTAAACTTAACTCCACCTTCTCTAAAATACCCCGAAGGGATCTTCAATTTTGATAGACTCCAATTAAATCTAAGCAGTGCTTAAATTTAGCAGTAGGAAGAGTTTTTGTCAGCATATTAGCAAGATTATCTACAGTACTAATTTTTTCACGAAAATGGTACCTTGAGAAATAATATCATGAACAAAATGGTACTTTAAATTAATATGTTTCGTCCTTTCATAAAACATTTAATCTTTAGTCAAGTAAATAGCACTTTGGCTATCACAATGGACGAAAATCGCCTTGTTATCCAAATTGAGCTCTTGAAACAAGCCTTTTAACCAAATGGCTTCTTTTATAGCCTCAGTAACTGCCATGTATTCTGCTTCTAGATAGAGCTACAGTAGACTACAAAGTAGCTTTCCAACTAATAGCAGTATCACCAATAGTAAATACATAGCCTGTGATAAATCTTCTTCTATCATGATCACCTGTATAATCTGAATCAACATAACCAACCACAGTATCCATACTCTTTTTAAATTTCAAACTAGAATTAGTGGTATCTCACAAATATCTCAAAATCTATTTCACTGCCTGCCAGTGCTCTTTACCATGATTAGACATATATCTACTAACAACACTGACTGTATGTTAAATATGAAGACGAGTGCACACCATAGCATAAATGAGACTACCGATAGCATTAGAATATGGAACATGTGACATATTCTTAATTTTATCATCTGACTGTGGTGACATAGCAGCAGAAAGTCTTAAATGAGAAGCAACCGGAGTACTTACAGGTTTAGCATTTTTCATACCGAAACACCCCAAAACCTTTTTAACAAAAGCCTTTTGAGAAAGGTAAAGTTTTCCAATAGCTCTATCTCTTCGAATCTCTATGCCAAGGATTTTCTTTGCTGCTCCAAAATCTTTCATTTCAAATTCACTACTCAATTCTGACTTCAATTTCTTAATTTTAAACATATTCTTGGCTGCAATAAGCATATCATCAACATAAAGCAACAAGTACACAAATGAGCCATCTTTAAGTTTTTTGAAATACACACAACTATCATACTGGCTCCTAGAATAGTCATGATTAACCATGAAGGAATCATACCGCTTGTACCACTATCGAGCAGACTATTTCAAACCGTACAATGATTTCTTTAACAAATAACATGGTCTTCCTTGCCTTCAATCTCAAAACCCTTAAGTTGTTGCATGTAAATTGTCTCCTTAAGTTCTCCATGCAATAAGGAAGTCTGACTATAGCTTTTAGCAACCAAACATGCCTTGTACTTTGCATCTTCAACACCTAAAATGCCATCTTTCTTTTTAAAGACCCATTTGTAACCATCTTTTTATTTTTTGGTGACTTGACTAAATCCCAAGTTTTATTCTTATGGAAATAGTCCACCTCTTCCTACATAGCGATTAGCCACTTAGCTGAATCATCACAAGAAAGAACTTCTGAATACGAAAAAGGTTCACCTACATCATCAATTTCTTGTGCCACTGCTAAAGCATATGCAACATAATCTGTATCAACCAATCTTTGAGGTATTTTTCTCTCCCTTTTTGGCCTATGTGTAGCAGTAGAATGCTCCTCTTGTGGAATCTCTATATGAGCAGGCAACTAAATTGATCGTGTTGAGAAGTCTTTGGCAGTCTTCTCCTGCAAAACTTCTCACAAGACTTCGTTTGACAAGCATAACTGAATGTTAGCAAGGGCTTTATCATCCATCTCCTCCTTATTCTCCTCATCCATAGTAGTAAGTATTTTATATTTACCCAATAGTGCCTAATGCTGACTGTTTTGAATCAAGATCGTGCGTATGTTGACTTGCCACATAGTGAAACTCATAGTACGATCGAATTTCTCAATATCAAATTTTATTGTTGCCATGACAAATCCTAAATAAATATAAGAGTGGCTTTGATACCACTTAAAGGGACTGCCAAATATCACCTTAACTCCATATTAGTATGATATTGTTTGCTTTGGGCCCGCATGAATTTATTTTTGGGTTCCTCCCAAAAGACCTCATACTAATGGAGTTAGGTGGACACTTTATATTCAAAGTGTTTCTTCCTTAATTTTTCAATGTAAGACTTGGTTTGTACCCCAACAATCCTCCCCTCAAACCAAGGACCACACAGCTTATGTCCTCCCCTCGAGTGATAATTCATTTGATCCGTCAAATCATCTTGCACCACCGTTATCAACCAACAAGACCCGCTACCTGACCACCACAATATCAGGAAGACTTTTGACACAAGGCACCAAACACAAATCTCTAATTGTGAGGTCATATAGAGGGCCTCCCACATAATGCAGTCCACTATTCTAGATCGTCTCCAAACCGGGCTCTGATACCATTTGTTGGGACTGCTAAATATCACCTTAACTCTATATTAGTATGATATTGTCCGCTTTGGATTAAGCCTGCATGGATTTTTTTTGGGTTCCTCCCAAAAGGCCTCATACTAATGAAGTTAGGTGGACACTTTATATTCAAGGTGTTTCTCCCTTAATTTTTCAATATGGAACTTGGATTGTACCCCAACAATTATTTGTTAGATATGCCTTGAATTTTGGCCTTTTCTTTCTAAAAAAAATACAGGTGCTCCATTTGTCTTTTATTATATTTATTAGAAGCAGCGAAAATTGAAAAAGAAGCCACCCTTTGTCAAGGTTTTCAAAGGTACCAAAGTCTAAATAAATGGTAGCAACAATTATTGAATAAGAGGCTGCTTTTCATTATATTTCAAAGCCACTGAATTTTGCATTGAATTTGGTGGTACAACTTGCATAAGAGTTTGCCTATAAAAGGAGACGTTCTTTAACCATTTGGTGCATCAGAAAAAGAGTGAGAACAACAAATCTCTCATTTTGTGTGTGATACAACACTTGAGAATTCCTTTTTGGAATTTTGTAACATTTCTTATGTTGTATATTTGTGAGATTATTAGGTGTAATTGAGATTTGGATTGAGAGTTAAACACCAATTTGTATTCTCCATCCTTTTGTTAGTAAACTACTTCTCTAGACTTTGCCCGTGGACGTAGGCAAAATCGACGAACCACGTAAATATTTGTGTCTCATTATTTCTCATTATTTTATTGTTATTATTCCCAAATAAATATTCTTTCACAATTTAAATTCCTAACAAGTGGTATCTGAGCCAAGATTCTTTCTTAGTATTCTTTAGATTGCAATATAGACTGATCTTCCAAATCAGAAAAGATTTTTCCCTAGATACTGTTCACGTATACGGTCATTGTTCACCTATATGGTTACTATTCACATAAAATAGGGGGAGTTTTTTTTAAAGAAGTTCGTGATAGAAGTCAAGGCAACAACAAAATTTAATATTGAGAAATTCGATTGTACTATGAGTTTCACAATGTGGCAAGTCAAGATGCACATGATCTTGATTCAAAACAGTTTGTATCAGGCACAATTGGGTAAAGATAAATTATCCACTACTATGGATGAGGTGAAAAAGCAGGAGATGGATGATAAAGCCTTTGCTACCATTCAGTTATGCTTATCAAACGAAGTTTTGTGAGAAGTTCTGCAGAAGAAGACTGCCAAAGACTTATGGAACAAGCTTGAGTCTTTGTATGTTACAAGGAATTTAACCACCAAACTGGTAGCCAAACACTTGACTGTACACACTCAGTATGGCCGAAAATATGCCCATCAAAACTTATATTGATGATTTCTCCACTATCCTGATGGATTTAGAAAATATGGAGATATCTTATGAAGATGAATATTAAGCTCTTATGTTGCTTCGGTCACTTCCTCCATCTTGCAAGCACTTTAGAGATACTCTAATTTATAGTCGACAAACTCTAAAGTTAGAGGATGTTAAAGCAGTTTTATTTTCAAATGAGCTCATTGATAAAGAGCTTGGAACAAGTAATGATAGTCCTGCAGAAGGTCTACTTGTTAGAGGGAAGGTCTACAAGTAAAGATTTTTCAAGCAGCCAAAACCAAGATCTAGATCTAAATCTAGATACAGGAATTTTATCTATAATTATTGCAAGAAAAAGGGGCACATGAAGTCAAACTGCTATAAATTGAAGAATAAGCAGTAGAGTAAAGATCATAAAAATGAAGAAAAACATGTTGAATCCAGTGCTGATGAAGAAAGAGCTTGTGATGTTTTCTTAGTAACTGGAGATGGTACACAATCTATGCAAAGGTGGATTTTGGATTCTGCTTGTACTTTTCATATATGCCACAATAAGGATTAGTTTTCTACCTATAAACCTATTCATGGTAGAGTTGTTTTGATGGCCAATGACTACCCTTGTGAGATTGTTGGAATTGGCACAGTCAAAATCAAAATGCATGATGGTGTGGTGAGAACGTTGACAGAAGCTCAACATATTTTTGAATTAAAGAAAAATCTTATTTCTTTAAGTGCATTGGAAGATTCTGACTATGAATTTATTGGCAAAAATAATGTTCTGAGAGTTCTAAAATGTGCTCTTATTATGATGAAGGGTTTGAGACAAGCCGGCAAATTATATATTTTGCAAGGATCTGTTGTTATAGGTTCAACTGCTATCACGTTATCTTCTATATCAGATTCTGATGTCACTAAATTGTGGCATATGAGACTCGATCACATGAGTCAAAGGGTCTGGATATTTTGAGTAAGAAGGTTCTTTTAAGTGGTCAGAGTACAACAAAGTTAGATCTCTGTGAGCACTGCATTTTTAGCAAACAGAAAAGAGTTAGTTTCAGTACTGTAGTCCATAAAACTAAAGGTACTCTGGATTATGTTCATTCAGATCTCTGGGGACCTGCTCGCATTACTTTTAAAGGTGGTTCTCGTTATATGCTTACTTTCATTTATGACTACTCTAGAAAGGTGTGGGTGTATTTTCTAAAGCACAAGAATGATGTGTTTCCTACCTTCAAGCAATGGAAGGCTCTAGTGGAAAAGAAAACAAATAAGAAAATAAAATATCTTCACACTGATAATGGGCAAGAGTTCTGCACAGTAAATTCAATAAATTCTGTAAAGATAAAGGTATTGTGAGACATCTCACAGTTTGAAGGACCCCATAAAATAATGGTGTAGCTGAGGCGTATAAATAGAACTTTTCTAGAAAAATTTCATTGCATGCTATCTAATTCAGGCCTATCAAAAGATTTTTGGGCAGAGACAACTTCTGCAGCCTTGCTTACTTGGTGAATCGTTCTCCATAAACAGTTATTGATTGTAAGACTCCTGAAGAATTGTGGTCTGAAAACCTACTAATTACTATAACTTGAGGATATTTGGATGCCCAGTTTTTGTTTATGTTAATGATGGTAAATTAGAACCCAGATCTAAAAAGGGCATTTTCATCGGCTATCCTTATGGCATAAAGGGATATAAAGTTTGGCTTTTTTATCCCAAGACATCCAAAGCTGTAATCAGTAGAGATGTTGTATTTGATGAATTCTGCTATTCTTCACCCAAAAGATGACAAGTTTAGCTCTTCTAACACTAGTGTGAAGAATTCTGAAAGGCCAATAAAAGTTGAGGTGGAGAATTTGCCTTTAAATGATGCTTCTCAGCACGACCAAGTTCAATTGCCTGCTCATACAGAGATTCCACAAGATAAGCATTCTATTGCTACACATAGGCCGAAAAGGAAGATAAAAATACCTCAAAGATTGATTGATACAGATTATGTTGCATATGCTTTGGCAGTGGCACAAGAAATTAATGATGTTGGTGAACCTTCCTCGTATCCAGAAGCTATTTCTTGTGATGATTCAACTAAGTGGCTAATCGCTATGTAAGAAAAGGTAAAGTCTCTCCATAAGAACAAAACTTGGGATTTAGTCAAGCCGCCAAAAGACAAAAAAGATGGTTGCAAATGGGTCTTTAAGAAAAAAGATGGCATTCCAAGTGTTAAAGATGCAAAGTACAAGGCATGATTGGTTGCTAAAGGCTATAGTCAAGTATATAGAGTTGACTCTAATGATGTGTTTTCACCTGTTGTTAAACATAGCTCTATTCATGTCTTGCTTACTTTAGTTGTTATGCATAATTTGGAGTTAGAACAACTGGATGTTAAGACTACCTTCTTGCATAGAGAAATTGAGGAGACAATTTACATGCAACAACATGAGGGTATTGAGATGAAGACAAGAAAGACCATGTTTGTTTGTTAAAGAAATTATTGTATGGTTTGAAACAATCTCCTTGACAGTGGTACAAGCAGTTTGATTCCTTCATGGTTAATCACGGCTATTCTAGGATCCAATATCATAGCTATGTGTATTTAAGAAAACTTAAAGATGGCTCATTTGCGTACTTGTTGCTTTATGTTGATGATATGCTTATCGCAGCCAAGAATATATCTGAAATCAAGAAATTGAAGTCAGAATTGAGTGGTGAATTGAGATGAAAGATTTAGGAGCAATGAAGAAAATTCTGGGCATGGAGATTCAAAGAAATAGAGCTATTGAAAAACTTTAACTTTCTCAAAAGGCTTTTGTTGAAAAGGTTTTAAAGTGTTTCGGTATGTAAAATGCTAACCTGTAAGTGCTCCATTTGCTGCTCAATTTAGACTTTTTGCTACTATGTCGCCATAGTCAGATGATGAAATTAAGAATATGTCACATGTTCCATACTCTAATGCTGTTGGTAGTCTCATGTATGTTATGGGATACATTCGTCCTGATATTTCACATGCAGCCAGTATTGTTAATAGATATATATCTAATCCTGGTAAAAAGCATTAGTAGGCAAGGAAATGGATTTTGAGATATTTGCGAGGTACCACTAATTATTGTTTGAATTTGGAAGGAGTATGGATGCAGTGGTTGGTTATGTTGATTCAGATTATGCAGGTGATATTGATAGAAGAAGATCTATCACGGTTATGTATTTACTCTTGGTGATACTGCTATTAGTTGGAAAGCTACTTTGCAACCTACTGTAGCTCTATCCACTACAAAAGTAGAATACATGACAGTTACTGTAACGTCTCCGATCGGTCGCTAGCACAGTATTGTCCACTCTGTACCCTTGAAAGACGTCTGTCCGTTTTTGGGTACAGGTCCACCCAGAACACTCACGATTTTGTCCTTGGGCCTAAGCGCAAAGTACGCTATGCTGGGTGAAGGGAGTCACACGCTTATAAGGCAATGTTCATCGCCTTTCACAACCGATGAGGGATTGGGATACAATAACTGTAACGTCCCCGGATCGGCCACCAGCACAATATTATCTGCTTTGTACCCTTTTAAGATGTATGTCCGCTTTTGGGTACAGGTCCATCCCAGGACATTCACAGTTTTATCCTTGGGCCTAAGCCCAAAGCGCGCTAAACCTGGGTTCAAGGCCCCTTGCTTAGTATTGTCCTCTGTGCCCCCAAGGCCCAATGCTTATTCTTTTTTAGGTATAGATCCATCTAGGCGGAGCTCAAAGCTTTGTCCTTGGTTGTCACCAAGGCGCGCTATGCTGGGGAAGAGAGTCACACGCTTATAAGGCAATGTTACTCGCCTTCCACAACTGATATAGGATTGGGACACAATCCACCCCCCGTAGGGCCTGGCCCAACATCCTTGCTGATGCATCAGTCCGGTCACCGACTCTGATACCAACTGTAATGTCTTCGGATCAGCCACCAGCACAGTATTGTCCACTTTATACCCTTGTAAGATACCTATCCGCTTTTGGGTACAAGTCCATTCTAGGACACTCACGATTTTCTCCTTAGTCCTAAGCCCAAAGCGCGCTATGCTGGGGAAAGGGAGTCACATACTTATAAGGCAATGTTCCTTGCCTTTCACAATCGATGTGGGATTGGGACACAATCCACCCCCCTTAGGGCCCAGTCCAGCATCCTCGCTGATGGATCGGTCCGATCACCAGTTCTGATACCACTATAATGTCTCCGATAGGTTGTCAGTATAGTATTATCTGTTTTGTACCCTTGTAAGATGGACCTGTACCCAAAAGTGGACAAGCATCTTACAAGGGTACAAAGTAGACAATACTATGTTGCGGCCAATCCGGGGACGTTACAGTTGGTATCAAAGCCGGTGATCGGACCGATGCATCAGCAAGGATGCTGGGCTAAGCCCCTTAAGGGGGGTGAATTGTGTCCTAATTCCACATCGATTGTGGAAGGCGAGGAACATTCCTTATAAGCGTGTGACTCCCTTCCCCTAGTATAGCGTGCTTTGGACTTAGGCCTAAGGACAAAATCGTGAGTGTCCTAAGATAGACCTGTACCCAAAAGCGGATAGGCATCTTACAAGGGTATAAAGCAGATAATACCGTGCTGGCGGCCGATCAGAGGATGTTACAGTTACTGAGGCTATAAAGAAGCCATTTGGTTAAGAGGTTTGTTGGAGAGCTTAGTTCGGACAATAAGGTGATTTTTGTCAATTGTGATAGCCAAAGCGCTATTCACTTGACTAAAGATCAAATGTTTCATAAAAGGACGAAGCATATTGATGTAAAGTACTATTTTGTTCATAATATTATTTCTTAAGGTACTATTTTCGTGAAGAAAATTAGTATTGTAGATAATTCTACTGATATGCTAACAAAAACTCTCCCTACTATTAAATTCAAACACTGCTTGAATTTAATTGGAGTCTATCGAAATTAAAGATCCCTTCGGGATATTTTGGACAAGGTGGAGTTAAGTTAATTATTAATAAAATTTAAGTCAAGGTGGAAATTTGTTAGATATGCCTTGAATTTTGGCCTTTTCAACCAAAAAATAAATAACACACATAATTTAATGCGGTTCACTCATTTGGGCTATGTCCACAAACTCCAATCTAACAACTTCCTCTAAAAAATAGTAGGCTTATAAAGAGAGACTTCCCTAAATTAATTTTAGAGGTATAATAATTTTCTGAGTTCTACCCAAAATAGTGGCACACAAAAGTGTTTCCCAAAAATACCCCACTAGTATTTTTCTCACTATTTTGTCACTCTCTTTTTTAGAAAAGAATTCCTAAAAATACTCCCCTCTCTCTCTCAATCTTTTAATCTGAAGAATTGCAAAATAAAATGGCCAAATGCCATATATTTATAATGCAAATTACAAAGCAATTTGCACAAAAGAAGTCAAATAAAAACAAAATCGGTGGCCACAAAAATTGACATAGGTGTAATAAATTTGAAAGACATTACTTGATGCCTACAAATATTGAAATTGCATTCTTCTTATTTTCCATCCATAACAGTTGACATTCAGCTTCTTCTTCCTTCCTTTTTTTTGTTTATTTACTTGGACGTGCCCCACTACAAGGAGGAACCTACCCAACAATTCTCCCCCTTCGGACTACATGGGGGGGTCCACCATCCCTGCAGCTTCTAGATAGAACACGAACTTCTGCTTTGGAAAAGTCTTTGTCAGCATGTCCGATTCATTTTTATCTGTATGGATATTTTTGAGTTGATGCAACATCTTCTTTTCCAGCACATCTTTAATCCAATTATACCTCACATCAATATGCTTTGATCTGAAATAAAAAGAGACATTTTTCGCAAGGTGAATAGCACTTTGACTATCACAAAATAACTGATAATTATTTTAAGAGAACCCAAGTTCAATTGAGAATCTTTTCATCCATAACAACTCTTTGTAAGCCTCAATTGCTACAATAAACTCAGCTTTAATTGTTGACAATGCAATACATTTTTGTAACTTTGATTGCCATGACACAGCTTCCCCTGAAAAGTGAATCAAGTATCTTGAAGTTGATTTTTTAGAATCAACATCACCAACCATATATGCATTTGTATATCCAACCAGCACAAGTTTATCTTCTCCAAAACATAGGCACATTTTGGAGGTTCCTCGAAGATACTTGAGAATCCACTTAATAGCTTTCCAATATTCCTTTCCAGGATTAGAAAGGAACCTACTTACCACTCCTACTACGTGAGCAATATTCGGCCGTGTACATACCATGGCATACATCAAGCTTCCAACTTTGAAGCATATGGAATCCGCTCCATCTCTTTCTTCTCCTCATCTGTGGAAGGACTCCTCCTAGAACTCAATCTAAAGTGATTATCAAAAGGACAACTAACCGCATTAGTTTTATCCATGTTGAACCGTTGAAGTACTTTTTCAATATACTTCTCCTGAGACAACCATAACCTTTTGGATTTTCGGTCTCGAACAATCCTCATCCAATGATCTATTTTGCTGGCCCCAATTCCTTCATGGCAAAAAACTTACAAAGCTATACTTGTAAGATGTTAATTCTAATGTTCTAGCCAACAATCAACATATCATCCATATAGAGCAATAGAATGATGAAGTCATTGTCAAAAAACTTCTGAATGAACACACAATGATCTGAAATAGTCTTTTTGAAGCTATGATGCCTCATCACCAACTCAAACTTCTTGTACCACTGCCTCGGTGCCTGTTTTAAGCCGTAAAGGCTTTTCTTCAATCTACAAACATAATCCTCTTTCCCTTTCTACTTGAAATCCTAAAGTTGCTCCATGTATATCTCTTCTTCCAAATAACCATGTAGGAAGACTATTTTGACATCCATCTGCTCAACCTTCAGGTTGAGACTTGCTGCTAATCCTAGCACTGTGCGAATTGAGGTAATTTTCACAACTGGTGAGAAGATTTCATCAAAGTCTTTACCTTTCCTTTGACTGAAAACCTCAACCACCATCCTTAAATAATTCTCCTTATCGCACAAGGTCTGGCAGAGTTATTCAATGCTCTACTAGATATTCTCCACATGAGTATGTATTACTCACTGACGGGGGAGAACCAAAAAATTTTAATGAAGCCATTAATGATGAACATAATGAGAAGTGGATTAAAGCTATGTAAGATGAGATGAAATCCTTGCATGAGAACAAGACGTTTGAGCTGGTAAAGTTGCCAAAAGGCAAGAAAGCTTTGAAGAATAAGTGGGTGTTCAGGATCAAACATGAAGAACATAGTTCCCATTCGAGATTTGGCTCTGATACCATAAAGAAATTCAGAGTAATATTTCTTACTTTTTATTTACAATTAACATGTATTTATACAACAAATTGAATGAATGAAAAATAAGTCAATAAAAAAAGCTCCTAACAGCTAGTAAAGACTAAAAAATTCAAAAATAACAGCTAACATGAAATAATAGTCATATATATATATATATATATATATATAAAATAAACTTTTAAGGTTCATACCTGAAAATTTGTACATTGAGCATAGTTCTTTCAATCAACTCCAATATACAAACATCCTTTTATATATATATATATATATATATATATATATATATATATATATATATATATATATATATGAATGTATGTATGTATGTATGTATATGTATACATATGTATACATATATGTATTACATATGTATACATATATGTATATACATATGTATACACACACACACACACACATATATGTATGTATGTATGTATACATATGTATATATATATGTATACATATATATACATATATGTATATATGTATATACACATACACACACACACATATATATGTATACATATCTATATATGTATACATATATGTATATATACATATATAGATATGTATACATACGTGTGTGTGTGTGTGTATATATATATATATATATCTAATAAACTTTTAAGGTTCATACCTGAAAATGTGTTCACTGAGCATAGTTCTTTCAACCAACTCCAATATACAAACATCCCCACCTCTTAAAGAATTTTCCTTCACAAATGCAGCCCAGCCTGCACAAAATGCACCATAACTCCCACGTTCATAAAATTTCAATTTAACCTTCCAAATTGAATCTCCAACTTTCAGCATAACTGTCTGTGATTTGGAATCCATGTACTTCCGAATAAATACAATAGGCAAGTTCTGCAAATTTTCGAAAAGTTTAAATAATAATTTTATTTTAGTAACATATATATAAGAAAATAATCGATTACCAGTTTGATTATCCCCTCACAATTGGGTTTCAGAATACGCTTGATCCATGGATTGGTTGAGCTGAATTTGTTGGCAACTTCAACAGCTCCAGAAATGTATGAATTCGAACGCCTTCTCCCCTTCTTACCAGGATTCTTTTTGCCCTTTGATTTCTTGAATTTGCGTTCTGTAATTCAACTAGCAGCCTAATTAATTTCATACTTTTGAACTAATCTAGTATGAATTATTTCTTTTTCTTTTTTAGGTTTTCATTCTTTCAACAACAACAACTTAGCCTTAACCTAGAATCAGATTGGATAAGCAGTATGGATTCTCTTGTCCGTGTATCTCATTGCTCTAATTGATATTCTAAGTTGAGATCAGGGTGATAGCTCGAGTCAACTGAAATAAATTCAGGACTCTACTAAATAATATTGACCTTTAAATCAGCGTGGTGCCTCGCTGTGATTACCGTAGCAAGTAACCATCCAAATTAAGTTCTGTAGACCACTACAACTATGTACCATAACAACATCAATTAAACAAAAAGCATACCTTGAAATTATTGAATGGAGTCATCTGAATCTTCAATCATGATAACTTCTTCTTTCTTTTCTTTCACCTGGGGTTCATTTAATCCAGCATTTGAACTAGGAATTTCGAAATAGGTACTGCCTGGATACTCAATCTCTACTAGACTTCTATCAAAAATTAACACAATAAATTGGGAATTTCCTTCATACGTAACGACTAACAAGTAGCCATGTTTCAGAGAGTAGTACTTTTAAAATTCGTCCCAGCCTTTTTGTAACCAAACTTCGTTTGCTGTCTTTGACAGCTCTATTACCCATTTTGTGGCATTAGGAACCCTACGTATCATCCTAGCTGAAAAACAATTTCCATGATATTTCACAAACTTTTTCGGAATACTCGAAAAATTTAAAAAAAAAAAGATATAATTCAGAAGATGAGAACCCTAATAGAATTCTATTTTGGCAGATCACAACTACTAATTGTCGGGAAAAAAACTTACAAGTCTTCCCTCATGGATAGAATCTTCAAGAACAATCTTTAAAAACTTGGGTGTTTTACGCGCAATATTAAAATCATCATCATCGCTATGGCCATTTTGGTATCTCTGGAAACTCATTATACGGATAAAATCTTCAACAACAATCCTGAAACGTAGATTAAGACTTGAAACTAATGGACCACCCTTAATTCTGGTTTTTCCTCACAAGAGTCCATAATAACTATAATCCAACTTTTTCTTTTTTCTTTTTTTTTTTAATATAAAGAAGGAAAAACAAAGAACTCAAAAACAAATCTCAAGGCACTTAGCTAAACAGATCTAATTCATACTCACTCTATATTCATATACTGTACATAAGCCATAAGATTTAGGGCTGTGCGAATTTACCAACTTTTTCTTTTTATTAAGGGAGTTTCACAAAAATACCAAAAAAAAAAGTGGTTCTACTAAAAAATACCCCATTCTTGTTTTCTCATTTAAAATTACCTTTTTTAAAATTTTCATTTTTAAAAATACCCATTTTTTTAAAATACCATATTTAACTCAACCATCTCCTCCTCCTCTTTTACGCTTTTATTTTTTCCTTCTTCTTCCTCTTCAGTGACCACTCAAAGAGAAAGTTTTCACGATATTAATTGGCGAACCAATTCTAGCAAACCACAAGGTAAGCAATTCTAAGACCCAGTTTGAAGAAAAAGAATCAGAAAAATGTGAATTTAGCAGAAAAGATCAGAGGGTGAAAGTTGAATCTGATTTAGAATCATGTGAAAATGCGAAAAAGACAAATGGGTCTGCTACTTTATTTGGGAATGAGCATGAATCTAGGACAAAAGGGAAAAAGGAATCAATGCATAAGAAAAGAGAAAAAAAAAAAAAAAAAAACAGTCCTAGTAAGTCACCTGATCATGTAACAAAAGATGGGAACATGCAAGAGGACGAAGAATCAGATAAGGACGAGGAGGAAGTTGTAGTGGATGGCAGAGAAGAGGCAACTGCGGGTCAAATTGCTACACAATTTTTCATTTTTTGGAAAAATAGAAGGTAAAGATAAAGGCGTGTATATGTTATATTGGGAACCAAATTAAAGCTTAAGCCTGCATGAAACCTATCATATTGACAGCAAATTAAATGTTGAATTGTTGTTTGTTTTAATTGACCCGCAACATCAGCAAATTAAAAACTCAATTTTTGTTTGTTTTAATTAAAAGCAAATTATAAGTTCAATTTTTGTTTGTTTTGATTAACAGCACATTAAAAATTCAATTTGTGTTTGTTTTAATTAACTTGAAGCATTGAAAGCAAATTAGATTATTTGTTTTAATTATTGGATAGTGGGTAGCAATTTTTGGATTAAATATAACTAGAGAGATTGAAAATTAAAGGACATCAGCAGCAGCAGGGTAGGATGATATTAATTTATTTAGAAGTTTTAACTCATGTCATAACTTTTTTATTTTTTGCTTGTGATGTTATTATAGAAAACAATGACGATGACGATCATAATAAGTGATGAAGATAATTTTTTTTCTTTACCATGTTTCAATTTTTTTTCAAACATATATAATGTTGAATAAATTTATTTGAATGTTTAAAACTTATATTTAATAAATATTTAAGATATTTTGTGACTTATTATTAGAATATTTGTTATTTATATTTACTTATACTTGATGAATTTTTTTAAAATTTTTTATATTTTTATATAAGGGTATTTATAAAATTATATTAAATAATAGTATTTTTTTAAAAAATTCGTTTGAACCTGGTCGGGCTTGTTGGTTCTTTGTCCGGTCCAGTTTTAATAACATTGCCTTCAGGTATACCAAAAATCAGAGGAATACTCCTACTCCTCATTTCCCTCAGTTAAAAAAATTTATAAAACATATTAAATCTTATTTGATAATTTATCACATTTATTATTATTTATGTACGTAAAAAAAGGGTTATACTCATTTTCTATGCATAGCACATCTTTTTCTCAATGGAAAAGATGAAAACCTTGATAAAATTGACTTGGACTTAAAATTATTTTTACTCTATTTTTTTCACCTCCAATATATTTGCAAAAATATATCTTTTTAGAGTATTAAATTTCATGCAAAGTTTAATATGGTCAAAGCAAGCATAATTTATATTATAAAATTTGATATATCAGCTGGTATACCTGGTATACTGTCCAGTATATTAAATTCTAAAATATATTTGCGATTTGAAATTTGGTATACTGGATGGTATATCAAATTTTAGAATGTTAATTACATTCTAAAATTTAGTATATCGACTGATATATTATCCGGTATATCAAATTTTAGAACATATTTTAGTATACCGGACAGTATACCTGATTTACCAAATTTTAAAACATATTTGTAATTTGAAATTTGATATACGGAATGGTATACCAGGTATATCAGCCAGTATAACAAATTTCATAACATAATTAACATTCTGAAATTTTATATACCGGCTAGTATATCAAGTATATCCACCGATATACCAAATTTCAGAACATGTTTGCATTCCAAAATTTCGGTATACTAGGTATATCCGCTGGTATATCAAATTTCAGAACATTTTTGCATTCTAGAATTTGGTATATCAAGTATACCAGTCGGTATAATTTCAGAACATGATTTTTATTCTAAAATTTGATATACCGGACGATATACCAGGTATACCTGTCAGTATATCAAAGAATATAATAAGATTTAAAATCTGAGATTTAAATTTTAGTATATCTTTTTTATATTTAAACTCCAACAATAGCATAAATGCAAATTTCATAATTGAAATTCAAACATCAACAACAAATTTTTCATCATTGACAAATTTATCATCAACAATAATAATTTTAATATGTCTTTTTTTTTCTCGTGTGGCTCTCTTCGATTGGAATAAAATTATATCAAAGTAATAATAATAATAATAATAATAATAATAATAATAATAATAATAAAGAAATGCACTTTATCTAGTAGAATGGAATAGAAAAAATTCTTAACAGGATTAGTTGCCCCTTCTATATATCCTTGCGTCGAAAATAAAACAAGACAAAGATGTTCACAAAATTCAAGAGATATAATAAACCAACGTGGAAATAACAGATATTTTAATTTGTAAATATTAAACTTATTACAAAAATGATATATATATATATATATATATATATATATATATATAATAACATTTTTTTAAAGGAAAGCCGCATATTATTGAAAAACAAAGTTAAAGAATACAGCTAGGGACAATACTCCAAAAAATAAGCAAACCAAAAGAACTAGAAGCTTTGGCAAGCTTGTGAGCTTCGCCATTGTTGTTACAACTTGTCCACTGAATATTTATACCAGTACTCCTTTTCAACAGCTCTTTGCATGCAAACACAATATTCCCAAACTCTGACAGGTCATCGCCCGATGAGTAAATGGCAAAAAAAAAAACTTTCTAGTCCCACCATAAGTCAAGTTCTCAGCTTCCCATTGAAAAACACAACTTAAAGCAATAATTTCAACCATTGAAAATACAATGTTGATAGTAAAGATCGATATAATTCAGACCAAGTCGCTTTAAGCTAGCCTCGCAGCTTGCACGGACACACTCAGGTTTGCCATTAACACTGACTTTGCTTTTATAGCTTGGAGTTTCGAAAACTAGACCGACTTTTGTAGCCAATTGTATCTTTTCTCTTGGCAATTCCTTCAACGCCTGAAAATTCATAATTCATCAATTCCTTCAATTCAAACCCTCCACAAAAAACTTGACTAATATGCTATGAAAAAATCGTCGTTCGCACAGATGACTTGTGATTTCTTAAATCTCTATGGGGCTGAATGGATGGCAGATGGGATCAAAATTAATTTAAAAGAATGACATGCACTTGCCTTGCCAACCAAAACCTCATTAGCATTAAATCCATACACATCAGCTGTGTCGAAAAAGGTAATTCCTT
Organism: Excoecaria agallocha; assembly: GCA_037975025.1. NCBI lineage: Eukaryota > Viridiplantae > Streptophyta > Magnoliopsida > Malpighiales > Euphorbiaceae > Excoecaria > Excoecaria agallocha. The sequence goes on from CM075815.1 coordinate 5,740,584, forward strand.
TGTTGAATACTTCTTTGATGATTGAAATTCCAGCATCCTTTCGTACTGGAGCGTTGTACCCCCCACTAAGTCCCATGCACTCAAATCCTAATTTTGATGCCTGAAAAAAGAAACTAAAATTGAGACAGGAAAACCAGAAAGCTATAGATTAGGAAACCAGAAAGGGTGAACTTACCTATCAAAAAGTGTTGCGTTTTGCAATCAAAGAAGCAATAAGCGAAGGATCAAGAAGGCAAAGAAGCGATTAGTGAAGAAAGATTTGAGAAATAAAAGGAGAGAAATTTGGGGGTCTAACCACAATCAAAATCCTCAACTCCTGGAATGTTAATTAGGGCTTAATAAAAAAAAATGGTATTTTTAAAAGTATAAAATTAAAAAAATGTATTTTTAAAACTTAAAATCTTACTGATGTATTTTTAAAAACGTTGAGTTAAAAAGGGGTATTTTATGTAAATTCCTTTTTTATTAAACTATTATCCAAAATATTTTTATTTACTTCACTCCAACTAGAAAGTTTATATAATTTTGCAAATTTTTAAATAAAATAGAAACCTAAATACAAGCTTAGGTAAGCAAATATTTAAACTAAGAATAAGAGTGTTTTTATTTGCCCTTTCACCATTTGAAATTTTGAAATGTGGAGATTTTATTATATATTTTTTTCGATTTTTACTTCTAAAATATTTAAAATTTTCCCTTTTACTTTTTAAAATATATATTTTTTATTTTTAAATTTATTAAAATTATATTTTATTTTTAAAATAAATAACACGTAATATTATATAATTGATATTTCAAATAATTGAAGGCGAAAAACGGAAAAAAAAAAGATTTGGAGAAGAAAAAAGGCCGTTATGCCATATAAACTACTCCTTTCATTCTCTTTAAGTCTCTATTTTAAAATTTTATTTTGTTTCTAAAATAAGTGTAGATTTAAAAAAAAATAGATATAATTATACATTTATTTGCCTGTTATTCTTGCTTTAACAAATAATTATTCGATTATTAAAATATTTCAAATCTTACTTTTTCAAAATTTGACTTGTTTTAGAGTTAATTTAGTAAATTATTATGCTAATTAACCAATTTCTTAATTGGTGAAATAAATAGTAGAAATGTACAGGAAATGGAGGGAGTAAGAAACTTAGAATGAAGTAAACCATACTGAGCCGATACTTCCTTGCTAACTGCAGCTGCCACTCCCCTTCTCAACTCCCGATTGCTGTACCGAAAAACATGTCTTCTGCTACTTTAAACCTCCTACCCTCTCTCAAACTCCATAACAGCAGCTGCAAAGACTACAGCTTTCGATTATCAAATAGCCACTCTTGTTTTTTCCGCAATTTTCCCCCTTCTTCGTTTTTGGATGCTGGGCACTTGAGTTTCGATGGCAGTAAGAATCCTTGGGATTTGCGCCATTCAGTTAAGGGCTCCAGGCGATTTTCCTACTCCTTGTTCAACTGCGTTGCGCAGAAATTAGAGCCCTCAATTTCAATTGATGCCCATGCCAACAGTGCTTCTGGTGAGAACTGAAAGTCTTTTTTTTTTTTCAGGTGAAAAGTTTTATTCTTTCCATTATAATTGGCTTCATTGTGAAAAAAAAAAAAATTGAAGTCTTTGGGTTTTATATTTTGTGACGAGCTTTGTTGTCCAGAGAAGAGTGAAAATTTTGTATAAAAATTATGCTTAATGGGCTCAGAGGGCATACCGCTTATATGCTTTATATTCGCCTTCCACTATTAGGAAATTTTATATATTGCCTGCAAATTGGTGGAATTCTTCATTTACAACAGATGATTGACTGATCTGTAGTTCTTGTTCCTTAGGGATGAACATTAGAAAATGACGGGGAAATTTTCTTTTGCTTTGCTAATGTTAATACCTTTTCTTGCATTACTATTTGAGTAGAAGAAGTAGCTGCTATAAATATGTTCGTTTGTAGATTGAAGTGGTTGGAGTGAATTTGTCGATTATTGATCCTTATTTTTTTGCTCATGTTGCAGAAGAGAGGATGACTGTGTTGGTTATTGGTGGAGGAGGACGAGAACATGCACTTTGCTATGCCTTGCAAAGATCTCCATCCTGTAATGCTGTCTTCTGTGCACCTGGCAATGCAGGGATTTCCAACTCTGGGAATGCGACTTGTATTCCAGATCTTGACATCTCTGATAGCTCAGCTGTGATCGCTTTTTGCCACAAATGGGGTGTTGGACTTGTTGTGGTTGGACCAGAGGCACCACTGGTTGCTGGCCTTGCAAATGATCTCGTGAGGTTTGGAATTCCTACATTTGGACCATCAGCAGAGGCAGCTGCTTTGGAAGGATCAAAGAACTTTATGAAGAGCTTGTGTGACAAATATGGAATCCCTACCGCAAAGGTTATTTTTCTTTTCAATCTCCACATTCGATTTTGACTAAATTACGATGCTGACTATTGCTTGTGCTAATTATTGTTTTTTCCTTCACCTTGAAAAAGAGTTAAATAGTGGTAGGATATGAATGTGCTAGAACTTGGCCTTTTCTTCAACACATAAAAGTTCCAAGTCTGAATTTTTTTTATTGCATATTATTAATACAAACACCCTAATATATTAATATTTTTGCAGTACCAAACATTTACAGATCCAACTGCTGCAAAGAAATATATTCAGGATCAAGGAGCACCTATAGTTATCAGAGCAGATGGGTTGGCTGCTGGAAAAGGAGTTATTGTTGCTATGACATTGAAGGATGCATTTGAGGCTGTTGACTCTATGCTTGTGAAAGGTGATTTTGGTTCCGCAGGTTGCCGGGTCATTGTTGAGGAAGTCTTGGAAGGAGAAGAAGCATCTTTCTTCGCATTGGTGGATGGAGAGACTGCTATTCCCTTGGAATCTGCTCAGGACCATAAGCGTGTTGGAGATGGTGATACGGGGCCAAATACTGGTGGGATGGGGGCATACTCCCCAGCACCTGTATTAACAAAAGAACTTCAATCAATTGTTATGGAAACCATAATTCTTCCTACAGTGAAAGGAATGGCAGCAGAGGGTTGCAAGTTTGTTGGAGTTCTGTATGCTGGGTTAATGATTGAGAAAAAGTTGGGCTTACCTAAGCTAATTGAGTACAATGTGCGTTTTGGAGATCCAGAGTGTCAGGTTAGTTACAAATTTACAATCCCTAATAATGTAATTCCATGTGTAATAAATGTCTTGAGTGAATACCGATTAAGCCAGTTGACCCGTTACCTCTGTTGAGCACTGCAGAAAGCTGCAAAATTTACTTAGAATTTGAATATGAGACCTATTATGTAACAGTGTGTATGAAATTCAATTTCATGCATATAATTTCTTAAATAACCTTTTGTGCAATTGTTGGAAGTTGGCTATGAATTCTTTGTTTTAAATTTTTTCTTTGTACCTGAATTGATCACTCATAAAATCTATTCAATGGGGCAAAATCTCCTTCTTTATTATGTAGGAGAATCCATAGTAAATAGGAGAGCCATGCCTTCTTGTCATCTTTATATATTTATATACACATTTAACTAGGGTATGATCAGATGTCATTAAGGTGTTTTCAAGACTTTTTTGACATTGGACTATCTCAAATATTGTTTTCATAGTGTTTATGTGCATCTTCTTCTAATTATGGCCATGTGGATGCAAGAACCAATTTGTAATTGGTATGAATTATATTATTTCATCATTCTGCAGTCAACCCATATTTATGTGGGGCTCATTTTTGGGTGTTTTCCAATATGCAGGTATTAATGGTTCGGTTGGAAACTGATCTGGCACAAGTTCTTCTTGCAGCTTGTAGAGGAGAATTAAGTGGGGTGTCACTGAATTGGTCCCCAGGGTCTGCCATGGTGGTGGTAATGGCAAGTAATGGTTACCCTGGATCTTATGTGAAGGGCACTATAATTAAAAATCTTGAAGAAGCTGAAAATGTTGCTCCAACAGTTAAGGTATTCCATGCTGGAACTGCTTTGGATGCTGATGGCAACTTCATCGCCACTGGGGGTCGTGTTCTTGGGATTACTGCCAAGGGAAGAGATCTTCAAGAGGCAAGGGATACAGCTTATCAGGCAGTTGAGGAAATCAATTGGCCTGGAGGGTTTTACCGCCAGGACATAGGATGGAGAGCACTTCCCCAGAAGCAATTTGATGAAAGAAAATAAATTTGTGCTGTGATGCTGAGGTAGTGAATTTTGCCAATTCAGAATACAACAGTTATATATTGTAAGTTGAGTGATATGTCCATGAAAGAGAAATGGTAACCCAGCTTAGGCCATACAGTCAAATAAACAAGCAAAACAGAAATTTTTGTACGATTCTTGAATTTTAATGAGATTTATGTTTTAATGGATTAACTTGAGAAATCTTTCGGCCTTCATTGTAAACTTGCTGCCATTTTCTTTTCCCTTCTTCTAGGTCAGAAAAGTACCAGAAAATAGTTTGTTTCGATAAAAATGGATAGGAATGAAAGAAATCAGACTTTCCATGGTTTCTTTTGTTAGGACATCAGAGAAAGTAAATTAACAGAATCTCATTTCAAACCTGAAAACATTTCCCACCACATTTGGTGGGAAAGCAGGAAAATGAGTAGTGGAGAAAATGGGAAGAGATGGAGTTAAATTCATAACTTTATAACAGATGATATATCAAATTGTTGTAGTGTTGACCTTAACTACTGCTTTTAAGTTTTCTTAACTACTTCTTTTAAGTTTTCTTCTGGAAGAATACAACCCTCAGCTGCTGTCAAGAAAAGATATATCTGTGCAGCTTAAAATATGTTGCCTCAATGGATGAGTTGGATGAGGAGTCAAAGCAGGTTTCTTATAAAGTTGTGAGAGATGAGAATGGCAATGTTAAGTTGGATTGCCCTGCTGTTGGCTAGCAGTTTGCTGTTGAGGAGATTTCAACTCAGGTATTTTGATTAATGAGGTGTATGAATTTTGTTGTGTATCGGATATTTGTTGCTACTTTTGTCACATAATGGTGGTTTTTTATTTATTTATTTTTTACTTGGATGCATTCTACTCACAGAATTACTTGGATGTTTATTAATACTTTTGATTGAGCATTCATTGGAACAATTTGGAAGGTGTTTTATGTGTCAGAGGAAGTAATCATCTATTTGTCCGTTGTTGCGCTAGTATGGGTGCTTAATTTTGGTTGTGTTCAGGGATTAACTTGAAGGTTTTGGAAATGGATAATTATTTCTATATAGAATGATCAGGTTTGTAAGATATTGTATCTTAATTTTAGCAAAAACCCGCATTTTGAAAGTCTTTTGACATGAGGTTGCTTTTCTGTTTTGTCTTGATGCTTCTTCATATATACATGCTTGGTTATTATATTTGGAGCATCTGCTTTAACCTTTCAAGACTTGGAGTTTATCTTGAGTTGACATATTTATTGGGAAATTATTCTTAGAATGATGATTAATGGCTGATTATTTGTTGCTGTTTTGAGATCAGGTCTTGAGGAAGCTTGTAGATGATGCATACAAGTTTTTGAATTATAAAGTGACTAAAGCTATAGTTAAAGTGCATGCTTACTTCAATGATTCCCAAAGGAATGCCACAACGGATGCCGAAAGAATTGCTGGGTTGGAAGTCCTTGGAATAATTAATAAGCCTATTGCTGCTTCATTGGCATATGGATTTGAAACAAAGAACAACCAAACCATCCTCGTATTTGACCTTGGTGGTGGTACTTTTGATGTTTCAGGTGCTGTTACTGCCCCTTTAATTACCTTTATTTCAATGTTTAACTTGTGTTAACTTTTGGATGTTTTTATGGTGTAAACTGTGTCTTCTGATGCCGCCCCCTACTGATGCACAAGATTTTCTTTCCTGGTTTTTCAAAAAGATAGAAGATATATATATATATATATTAAAGTACTGTGAAGTTATTCATTTACCTTTTCTTTGATTTTTCACTGCTGTGCTCGAGGTACGTGATGGAGTTTTTGAAGCGCTCTCTACATCACGATGATTTTAATAAGGTGGGGTCCTTATTGCCCTATTGATCTTTCGAAGGACAAACAAGCACTTCAACGGTTGACTGAGACAGCTGAGAAGGCCAAAATTGGGCTGTCATCTTTGACTCAGACAAACATCAGTTACAGTGGTTGCAGCTGCTATTGTCTCACTCTGCTTAACGATTTCTGTTCATATTTTAATTTTAGGTTTCACTGATGAAACTGTGTTACTTTCTAGTTTGCCTTTCATCACTGCCACCGCTGATGGCGCAAAGCACATTGAAACCACCCTTGCGAGAGCAGAGTTTGAGGAATTGGGTTTTGGCCTCCTTGACAGGTACCTAGTATTGAGCAACCTGGTTAATCTGCTGTTTGGTTCTTTTGTGTCATTACTCTTTACATTCATTTTATATTCTTTTTGATTTATAGTCTTAAATTCTGGAGTATAAAGAGCTGTTAATTGGAATGGTCACTTATTGATAACAATTTGTTATTTTTCCAAGGCTTAAAACACCAGTTGAGAATGCATTAAGGGATGCAAAATTATCCATTACAGATATCGATGAGGTGATTCTTGTTGGTGGATCAACACGTATAACAGATGTAAAGGAACTTGTAAAGAAAATGACTGGGAAGATTACCAGTGCTAGCACCTTACCTAGCGATAAGGTATGTTTTGGCAATAATTATTACTCTTCAGAGTGTCTGGTTAATGGAGTTGGGCCAAAACTTGCACCAGAATCTCTTATGGGCAAACACCTTTATTACCACCCACCGAGTTCTACTCTTGCACACTGAACTGATGAAGCAAATTCATGGGGGGATGATGCTAAATGGATTTGGAAAGGAATTTATGCAGGTTGAGAGGAAGCTGAGGAGTTCGCAAAAGAAGATATTTGAGGAGGAGAGATGCTACAAAGAACCAGGCAGATTATGTTGGCAACCGCGCTGAGGAGCAGTTGAAGGAGCTATGAGACAATTCTCCTTTCTCAATTAAATGCATACCACGTTGCCTTCCCAAGCACAACATTCCTTGGATTCTGAGTTACTCCACCTGGAATCTGATAATTGGTAAGAAGAAAATAATTTAGGGATATGTACTTCATTATTGCAATATAAAATAATACTCACTCCGTTCTTTTTTATATATAACTTTTGAGCAAAATTTAAATTTTATTTATTTATCATTTTTAAACTTTTAATACAATTTAATTCTCTTTTTCAATTTAATTTTCTTTTTCAATAAAATTAAAATTAATTAGATTTGATAATTTAATTTTAATCAGATAATTTAATACAAAATTCAAGTTTAATTATTATTTTTTAATTTTAATAAAATCAGATAAAAAAAACAGAGTGAGTATTACATTCAGTCAAGTGTTTATTTTAATTAAAAATTCTGCTCATTGTCAAGTGTCTATCTAGAAACAATAACAAGGTATGTTGGCATTTTATTTTAATTATGTCTTTATGATGGAGGAATAATAGAGTAAATATTAAATTTACAAGACCAGCAGCTGCATTTTTTGATATGTTGAGGATGAAAGAATGTTCGGTAAGGAGTAATGTATGCATTTTATAATATGTTGAGGATGAAAGAATGTTCAGCAAGAAGTAATGTATTGTAATGTAATTTAAAATATAATCAATCCTTTGTTAATCTAAATTTTATCTAGTGTAATATAATGGTATATATAAAGGTATTTTTTAATATATTAATAAATATATTGAGTAATCCTTAAATTTAGGTTGTATTTTTTATTACATTATATTTTTTTATTTCTCTCTAAACCCTAAATCACCTTTCACCGGTTTTTTTCCCTTCGCCTTCACTGCTGCCACTATTCCCTGTCAACATCGTTCTCTGTCTATCACCCAGTTTTTTCCCTTCGCCTTCACTGCTGCCACCATTCCCTGTCAACATCGTTCTCCGTCTATCAATGCCATACTCCGCTAATGTGGAAAAAAATTTACATTCCATCTCTTGGTTAACCATACTCGCCTCTGCCTTTTGCATGTAATAAACAACAAATGGATATTTTACTTATTTATTTAATTATCCAAAATAAGTCATTTTCCTTTTTTTTAATTATCACTGGTATTTTTTTATTTTCGTAATACTTTTGAAAATAAAATAAATACTACTAGAACACTGATTTTACTGGTTTCATTAATGATCATTATGTTAATTCATTATTCGTAGAAAACAATATTACAATTTAGTAAAATTGAATTTTTATATGAGATTGATATCATCTGAGGAGTAAGAGTTGTAGTTTCCTTTACAGAAATTGTCTTTATTATTAACCAAAGTTCAGTCTTGCACCTTCCTATTGGTGAGTCCATGCCTCACAGCATAATTAGGATTAACTGGAAATTGAAGCAGGCAGAGTGGCCCAATCGCAAATCTGGTCAAACGCTAGTTTCCAACTGGACCTCACTTTTGAAAAAATTGTCATCTTAAAAGCGAATTAATTACTCTCATTGCCTAATTCAAGGGCTGCATTTCTCTCCTATACCCATAGTTATTAAAACCGGACCGACCGGTTGAACCGGTTTAATCACGAATCGACAGGCTAACCGGATGGTTCGACTGTATAAAACCGAATTTACAAAAACCGAATTGAACCGGAAAATTGAAAAACAGAATAAAACCGAATTTTTGGCTGAAATTGCAAAAAATTATATTTTTTTTATATTTTTTCACCCCAATATATATATATATATATATATATATATATTTATTTATTTATTTATTTATTTATTTATTTGAGAAAATTAGTATTTTAAATTCTAAATATGTCACTTAATAATTTAATATACTTATTATATATTTGGTTCATTGTAATCAAATATATGTGTGTATATATATATTAAATTTTTATTATTTATTTATTTAAAAAAATTAGTATTTTAAAGTTTAAGATATCACTTAATAATTTAATATATTTATTATCTATTTGTTTTATTGTAATTATATATATATATATATGTATATATATGAAATTTTCATAATTTATTTCTTTGAAAAAATTAATATTTTAAATTTTAAAAATGTCACTTAATAATTTAATATACTTATTATCTATTTGAATTTATTGTAATTAAATATAATTATACTTATATATGCAAGGTTAATATTTTCTGTGTTTGCTTCATTAGTACTCCATCTAAAAACGAAATTTTTTTCATAATATGATTGTATTTTTATATTTCTAATATATAATATTCAAAAATTCATAATTAATTTCTTGTAATAATAAAATTAAAATTATATTTTGCAACTTATTATTAGGATGTTTGTGACATATATTAATATTTGATGTATATTTTTTTAATTTTTATACAATAGTATTTATAAAATTATAATAATTTATACTATTTTAAAAATAGAAAAAAACTCGGTTGAACCGATCGAACCATGAACCCCAACCTCGTCGGTTCTTTATTCGGTCCGGTTTTAATAACATTGCTTATACCTAGGGGTGGTCATAGGTTGGGTTGGATCAAAAATATAAAAAATTCAATCCAAACCAATATATAAAAAAATGAATGGTTTGGAGGGGTTTTGAGCGATTTTTTATTATAATTTATAACGATTTGGAGTGGTTTTTAAATGGTTTAAAAAAGATTTGGAGTAAATTAACTAGTATATACTAAATTGCACTAAATTTAAAATACTACATACTAAAATTTAAAACTAATAAATACTAAAATTTAAATACAGACAAACATTGTACTGAAATATAATATTAATAAATTTTTACTTAATCAATTACAAAATATGATTGAATATATTCAGCACAAAAATGTTGACAGGTGCTAATAACTTTGGATTTCAATCACTCTCGAATTGAAAGTGCACGCAAATTTGAAAAATCTGTCAAACAAAATAAGTTAAAAAAGTTGATTTCATTTGAAATTATAATATAAAAACTATAACTTCAAAAATAAACAGTATGTGATTCAACCTCTTCATATGTTTTTACATTGTCCATTGCTTCTCGAAGATCAATTGGAGGTGAATTCAATCAATTATGGTAGCAGATGAGTGCTTCTACCATTAAAGGTGACAATGCACTTATAAAAAAATCTAATATTTTGCCTTCAGTACTGAATGTTGATTCCGACGCAATCGTTGACACCGGAATAGCTAGGATATCTCTCACTAATAGAGAAAGGTAGGGATACTTACACGCTAAAAAATGACAACAAAACTTGCTCATCTAGATTTTGAATACAAAATTTAATTTTATCTACTAAACTGAAAGCTATTATGGTGTTCGAATAGATTATAGAGTAACCCGACTTCTTTTCATTTCAAATTGAAAAAATTATCCAACCTGACCATTAAACCACCTAAATCGTATCTTCTTGGTTTGGTCGGTTTGAGTTGGTCGGATTGATAGGTTTATCAAAAATGGTGAACAATCCTATTTATACCAAAAAAAATTACTCTTTATCATATCTAAAACTAATACAAATTGCCAACCTTCTCACGGATTTAAATTTGTAAATTTCAATTTTATATTACTTGTATGTATCCTTGTGTTTTTTCTTAGTCAAATTCAATGATTAATTTCATTGGTCATTCAAGTAATGTGATACTAGTATATGAAGGATAATGTGTAAAATAACTAGCGCTGGAAAAACCAAAAAACTACTAGATTAGCGATTAAAATCGAAGCTAAATCGATTTATACGGTTAATCAATTCAGTTAGATGTCAATACGAAATTTAATTTTAAAAATTATAGTTAATGTACTTACACTTTAATGTCTAGTTCCTTATATATAATTTTCCACACATATAAGGTCCATGGGATTATTTTCACATTTTAATTATTATCATATTACTCAATATAAATATGAGTATTTTTTATACCTTAATTACCAAAAACCATTCACTTGTCAATTTTGATGAGTGATAAACTAGTGTTAATTATTTTTTGTTGTCTTATAGAACATTTATGTAATATTTTTTTATTATAGACATTAAATTTTAACAACTTATATTTTATTTGTATTTTTATATTTAAAATTTTTAGAATTTATATTTTAATTTTATGAATGTATTTTTTTAAGCATAAATTAATTGTATATGTTTAATTTTTTTTAGCAGTTAAGGGTTTCACAACATTTAACTGTTAATCAATTGTTAATGAAATAGATTTGAATTTTGATTCTAAAAAATTAATATTAATAAATTAGACTTAAAAATAGACTACAAACTAATAAATCCACGACTTAAAATAACGTTAAAGTTGAAAAAAATTTAGATGCAAAAAGAAATTAAAGTAACAACATTGGTAGTTATTGATTGATATTTTTCATGAAAAAACAGTATAATTGACCCTGCTAAATGCCACTAAAAAATAACTTCAAACATTCAATTATTGAACTATATAAATTTATGAAGGAACAAATTATTCTTTTAAAAAAATCATGTAAGAAAGGAAAATAGAAAAGTATTTTAACTTTGGAGTTCAAATTATAAAAAGTTGGAGAAAATGTAGAATAGTAATTTGCTAGCAGATCTCGAAAAATAAAGATGAATGGTCCCCCTAAAAGTGAGCTGTCCTCTGCATTAATCTTGGCTGTATTAGGCTGGTTGGTTTATTTATTTATTTATTTATTGGTATGATGGAATACAACATCAAAGTTATTAATTATTGATTTAAAAAAATTAACATTTGAAAATTTTAAAAACTTTAAAAAATCGCCCCAATCATGAATGAAAGAAGTTTGATACTCATATATAATGTGAGTCGTGATTAAAAATTATTAAATAAAAAAATTTAAATTCTAACTAATATAATTATAAATTAATGAACTATTGGTTTAATTATTTTCCTTTAATAATTATTAATGGTATTAATCACGCTTTCATTATACATGAGTGTCGAATTTCTGTCCACTTCTAGAAATTCTGATTTGCAAGTGGTAATTTATAAGAATTTTTAAAAATATAGATAGTAAGTTAAATACATGCAAACATGAAGTGTAAATTTTGAATTTTTTTTTTAAATTTAGACGAATTTTTACATATTAAACCTTAATTATTCAACCACTGGTCGATAAACCCAAGAGATTAGGGGAAAATCTTGGTTGAAAAAGACAGATGCATTGAATCCACTTTGCTCACGTCTTTAAGAGAATTGGTGCATTCACAAAACCCATTCCAATATGTTTGCAATGCTAATTAATCTTCTTACGAAGATTTATGTTCTTATATAACTAACCTTTACATTTAATGTTTGAGATTATTTTTGGACTCTTGAATACAATATATACACTTATGATACAACACTTTGTTTTTCGTTAAGTAAATGAACAAGTGGACTACATATTAAAGTCTGTTGCATTATTGCTTATTAACTTCTCATAGACATCAAAACGCTACACAAATTAACTTCTTCAGCTCGAGGATAGCTCTAGAAAAAAGAAATTAAATTATCTTCCCAATAGCAAAATTCTTGTTAAAGTTTTTCCCCATTAGGGAACCCTCTTAAGACCCTAATGCTATATAAACACGGTTTAACCCTTCCCCATAACTTAAACCCCCCAGGCCCGTCGATTGAAAAATCTAGCCTGGGAGCTCTATCAAAATTAGAGTTACAACAGGCATGCTGCTCAAAGATCAGGACCTTCCTTTCCTTTTACCTGTCAGAGTAGCAGCTTTATCACCCGAATGCTGGAAAGAATCTTCATTCTCAAGTTTGTTATTGCTCCTTGTAATACAGTTTGTTTCCCAGGGCTTCAACCATTCGCTATCACTCCCAACACCACAAGCATTATTGGCAGTTTCCATGTCCACCGCATCTCTGTCAGTTGGATCACAAGCACTTGGACCAGTAATGCAGAGCCAGCTTTGTGCAGAATCCTCATTTCCATCACCTGTTATAGGCACATGCCATCCCTTCTCTGATTCCTGAAGAAAAAGATAAGGTCATTAGTTTATGGCAAAGTTGTAGTTGATTGAATTGCATCGAAAAATACATATTACAGCGCATCTTGAATATGCTCTTCAATCGCATATATTTAACACTAAATGAATAGATATTTAGAACTGGACTGTAGAATCAGCTGCCCATGCCCCGCAAACCACAAAAAATGTGGAAACACAAAAATGATCAACATTTATAATTAGCTTGACTGCCGAGTCCTTAACTCCCGTTTATTAATATATTTATGCCTTTTTGCATATATTCAACTTCAAGCAAACTAAAATTATATTTAAACAGAATTTCTATTCTTACACAAGTATAAAAAAGTGACTAAATGTTCGCATGTCATTCAATCTGTTAAAAGATCAAAGCAGTTCAAGCACTCAACCAAGGGTTAAATCTTCACAATGCATCTTTTCAATTCAAAAATACCCACGTTAGTTCAAATCATACAGATTTAAAGTTGAAAAAAAAAAAGAAGGTAAAATTGTCGACATCAAATAGATGAGTGCAAAAAACAAACAAAATCACATGCATTCATAAGTCGAGCACATTCTTAAAAAATCATCAAATATTTTCAATTATATCAATAAGAACAGCATAATGCCGAAGTGAAAAATCTTGTAAGCATGAATAGACTCCCTCAACTGCTTCACATTATTCTCCAACACCTACCAGTGCATACATGTGCATTTTATTGATTGTAATAAGAAACCAAACCAATGCTGACAGCTCTTTATGATGCCTACACTATACTATAAAACAAAGATTCTATCATCTTGTGACTGCGTCTTGTTTCCATCAAAACTCGAACACAAAATTATAAAAAAAAAAGAAAAAAATACATTTCAGAAGCAGCTCTTATATGAAGATCACAGATCAAGCATTGTAAGAATTCCCATAGAAAATATTGTTCCAGTACAACGACGCACAAATGTGAGACTGAAAGATAAACTATTTAACGGTTTAACCCCAAGCCCTACAACTATAATGTGCCCATACAAGGCAACAAAAATCTATAAGCACAAATATGCCAAGAAAGAAAACCATACTGGAAACTATACCTGGATCACTATGGAGAATGGTGGTGGCATCTGAAGTTTTAAATTACCTTTCACAAAGGTGTATCGGACCTGCAAGTAAATCCATTATACAATATATCACTAAAACAGTCCTAATAATATACAGGAACTACTATGATTCAAGATGAACCATAAAGGAGAGAGAATTTAATAAGATGTGTAGACTGAGGCCAACAAGATTTCTTCTCTACACTGCTAATTGCACATCTAACCAACATGACCAAGACACATGCTCAATCTTTAAATAGAATCACTCAACCAATGACACCAATAACATCATCTTAAGCTTTGTATATAACCTGGTGATTGTGTTTGCAAAGTAGATACTTCTTAAATAGAAGGTGTCTCCCAAAAAGATGTGCTGCTTATAAACTTAGTGCAAAAGATAGACACAGCTTAAATTGTTAAAGCAGGCACACTTGATACGGACACGGCCTAAAAAGTTAAAGCAGATGCATATTCATTTGTTTGCAAATATTCATTTCATAGTTTTTACAGGAAGAAGAGAAAATAAAAAAAGAATCAAGCAACTTAACATTAAGAAGAGGAAAAAATTGAAAACAGCATCAGTTACATACTTGATGTCTTTCTTTCCACTGGAGAAAGAAGCTGTTTCCCAAACGTTCAAAAATATGATCTCTCATCTCATCATTAGTAATGATCAAACACCTCAGTTTTACAGCAGCATAAAGCCAATACCTGAATCATAGAAAACCCATAAATACATAACACAAAATCTTTTTATAAGTTAAATAACCAAACATTAAAGCTTGTCAGGAGAAGTGGAAGAACATTCTTTATACATCCACTAACCAAGTCCAGTGAAATAATAAATTAGTAGGGTACGTATGATGGCTACAAAATGTTGACCGGAAAGAAAGATTCAATCCAATAATAGGCAAGGTGAGGTCTTTTGAGCTTTAACCATTAACTAAGAAGCAAGAGTTGAGGAAGAACATGAAGGAGAAACACACAATAATAAAAGGAAAGAGTTTGTTGAGATGCTTAATACCAGTCATCATTGGAGCCATGTGGTGTTGTATAGAGAACATCTTTTTCTATCCATTCCTGAATCAGATTTCTGTGGGTAGGACTTTCCAAGAGTGCCTGAACACGTTTATTGTGCATGACAATAAGTGGCCATTTTCCACTCCGATCATATAGCTCTTTAACAACAGCATCAAGCTGCACTATAGCAATTTTGAGAATGTAAGTATAATACATGATAAAAATTCATTGATACACAAAAAGGCAGACATGGAAAGGGAAAGGGCAACAGCACAAAATAGAAAGGAACAACCTGAGAAATGCTAAATCCTCCTCCTGCAAAATTTTGCTGGTGAAGTCCAACGTTTGCTCCATCCACTATTGCATCATAGTTGGCATTTTTGTCTACCCACTCCTATGGTAGAAAGTAAATAAATGACAGGAAGAACATCACAAGACATAAAAAAGAAACAATGAAATATCCTTCTGCTGAAATAAGTAAGTTTACCATAAAAATTTTAGCACATGAAAAGGTCATTCACATTTTACTTTCATCAGATCATGCTAAAAAGGATGACCAATGTACATAAAGTCTGTAATTTTTAAAACAGTGTACAATGTCTATCCATGCATTTGGAGAAAGAAAGGATCACAATATAAAAAAAAATAGTTGGAACACAAACATCAATCTCCAGAGAAATAGAACTAGGAGCAAACTCCAATTGGCATTATGCTAAAAAAATATACCAAGGATGATTAAAGAATGTAATGTATTAACACAGTGCAACTACTTCATAGTTATCATTGTGTGGTTAAAGCATGCCAAAATCAACTAAGTTGCTTAAAGCAATTGACTTTGATGTGCATCTCTTCTAACCTCATCAGACAAGTACATAAATAAACAGCTCCAACATCAATTACCAGAAACTCACTGAAGTTAGCCTTCACCTCTCTTTCCATAGCCAAAACTGCCACAGAATTAGAAAACATCTCAGTCTCCATATCTTCAATATCAACACAAGCCAACTGCTCCCCACAGCAACAACACTTTCCACCAACATCCACATTCCCTCGCCTCACCATCCAATTCCCCTTCCCCATCCAACCAATCCCATGCCACCCACCTCCATTCCTCATAACCGCCTCCCTCACCAAATCCACATCCAATTCCAATCCGTTAACCTCAAAATGCTGAAACCAATCTTCAATTACCTTTGCAGTCTCCTCCCTTACACACCTTATTGTCTTCCTCAACTTTTGCAAATAACCATAAACTCGTTCCTTGTTTCCAGTATCTGCACTCACCTTCAACAGTGCTGCAATTTCTGGCTCCTCCAAACTCACTCTCATACTCCCCATATGCTCCTCCACCTCATAGGCCTTACCAGCCACCAATTTCTCACAAAAACAAAAGAGTACAGGATCATAAGTCCTCAACCGTGGCAATTCATTATAGACACCCATGTTCTTAACCAAATCAAATGCATAATCTCCATCCCCTTTTGCAGCAGCAAGTCTTCCAACAGCAGTTATTGAGGCTTCATTGGGTTTGACACCTTTGGTAACCATATGATCAAATATGCGAAACCCATATTCAAGAGCACGCTCTTTGGTTGATGGGTCAGAAAGAGAGATAGAGCAGAGGTAAAGCAGTGTGTTAAAGTGGTGCTGGCTGAGGAAGATGTTCTTGGAAACTGCATCATCGTATAGAGAAATGGCAGCAGAGAGGTCTTTAGATTTAGAGCAAGAATTGAGATTGTAATTGAATTGGGATTCCAGGGTTTGGTTTTTGCTCTGTCTCTTTTTCTTGCCTGTTTCAAAGGCCATAGCTACAATAAAGAAAGTAGAGAGGAAGTAGTTAGCAGGAATTCATCATTGAAACGCCCTAATTCTCTAGTGGTGATGATTTACTTTTGCATCTAAGCCCAGAGCAAATAGCTATTAAGTCAGTGTTCATTAATATGAAGATCTTCAAGCTTATGAACTAAGTGGTCCTCAATGGGCTAGCTGCTAAATCATGATCACTAAATTAATTAAGATAAAACATCTTGAAGTGGAACTGAATCCCGAACTTATCTTGGTAAGCCAATTTCCTCAACAAAGGAAAACCAGAGAAACTTTTTTTTTTTTTGCCAAGATCTAGTCCACACTTTCATTAATAAATTGAGTTAACAAAGCATCACAATGTCAAAAAATAGTTTTTACAATCAATTCTACATTTCTGAAAAAGTTATCAGTTTTTTAACATAACGTATTATTGGCTTTGTTTACAAATGGATATAAAGATTTCATCTAAATAAGAAAATTCCAAGAAAAAATAACAAGGTGTGCATATAGTGGATCCAAATTTGAAAACTTAAGATAATACTCCCTTCTCCCATATTAAGTGGTCACTTTCACTTTAACACGAAAATTACAGAAAGGATTGGAAAACCTCGATTTTATAAAAAAAACATTAGCAATCGATTAATTTGCCCTTTTTTAATTCTAATCCCACCATTTAATTTTTACATGATCAAAGCTAAATTTATCATTCTATTAAATGTAATGGTGCATAATAAATAGGGGTAAACTTTTTCCTCAAATTTCTAAAAAGACACTTAAAGCGGGAATAAGTAGTGAAAGAGACCACTTAAAGTGGGATAGAGGGAATGACAACAAATTAATCAATTTAAGATAAATACTACAAATGAAATTCACATGTTCAGTGTAGATAAGTTTTTAAATATAGATTGAACAAAATTGAAGAATTCAAATTAATTCAAGAAGACATTATGGTGATGCCATTTGAAATTTTTGTAGGACTACATTTCATAATTCATTGTCCTTTTCTATCAGTTAAACAACTAATAAATTAATGTGTTCGATTAAATATTTTTGTTGGTGCTGAGGAGGACAACATCAAATCTTACCATTTATTACATAAATTTGACAAAAAGCGCATATATGAAGAAATAATAAATTTCCTGAGAATTGCAAGTAACAAAAGATAATGAAACAGACACAGGCCTAGCAAAGAATGCTGCAAACTACACCTTATGTTGCAGAAATATAGCAGTAGCAATTCAAGGGACGTCGGCGGTGATAATTAACAAAACTATGAAAAGCCCGTGTCTCCCATGTTTCTCATTTGCAGAAGCCTATCGCATGTATTTAGCACAGTATGACAATGAAGGGTTAAATTGCACGTTAAACTCTACCCTACAACATAGATCACAAGAGGCAACAATCAAGTGTACCTTTTATAGCCTCTGACCGGTAAGATTTTCTCAATGGAATAGCTGTGAGGAAATCTGGCTTGTTTCTCTTCAAGAATCCATGACTCACTAGACAACCAAACTACAATGAAATAATGTCATCTTAATATCGAAAACAAGAACAGAATACTTATAAAGCCATTTTATACAAACTTGCCATAGAAGCTCATGCTTTACTCTGCACTCATTAGTTGCAGGAAGTTCAACAATATTCTTTACTCTTTCTCTAAACACAGATTAAAAGGTGCATTTTAATTAATTCAGTCGGTTTGGTTCATTTGGTTTTCAGATTCTACAAACCGAATCGAACCGCTTTATACATATTTCTACGTTGGTCCAAAACTGAACGGAACAAAAGCTGAACCAAACATACCAAAATCCATTTGGTTCGGTTTTTGGTTCTAGTTCGTTTTTGCACATCCCTACTTTTATCCAATATTTTTAAAACTGGACTGGACATCGAACCAGCATGCCAACTGGGGTCATGGTTGGACTGGTTCAACCAATTTTTTTAATAATTATTTCTAAAATATTTGCTAATGTTAATCTCTGAAAGATTAATGAAATTAGAAGAAATCCAAACTTAACTCTCTCTTTCCTCTAAGGTTAATGCACCACCAAAATGTTTCAAAGTTATTTATTGGAATTGGAAGAAAGGAAAAAGCTTAGTTTTAGGTTTGAGTGGAAACCTGTGTGCATAATTGATGTTGCCAATGGTGGATCAAATGACAATTCGCAATGTACAAACAGCCATCATTTGAAAACAATATGAGAATTTACACTAATTGATGCTCTTAACCGTAATGCAATTGTAATTATACATCTCTAGGTTTCTAATTACATATTAAGACTTTTTTGGTTGAAACATGTTGCTAAAATCCTACATGCCCCCAATAAGTATGCTTGTTAAATTAAAAAAAGAAAAGGCTGATACATGTTGAAGTGTACTGGATAATAAGTTCTATTTTCTCTCATGATTTTAGATGTCACTTGGAAAACAAATCAGATACTTCCCGACTTGCATATTCTCGAAAAAATCAAAGATACTCAAGCAAACCAATGAAAAAGCCAGTATATGGTCATCCAATCGATTAAAAAGGGAAAATTTTGCAATGACCAGAATAGCAATTTCCTTTGTTTTCCCAGCAACTAAACACAATAACCAAAACCAAAGAAAAGGGTATTAACATTTGGCAAATATATGCGTTAGGCAGTTTCCAGAATCCAACACCATGACTCAGTTTCCCCACTTGGTCAATACGAATAGTGGTCTCAAACGGTATGCAGAGTCTAAAAAAAAAAAAAAAAATCCTTTATCGCTAAAAGTAAATAATTGTTCGCGTACTACTATATTAAATTGGATAACATTTTCTCGGTTAATTCTTTTCAGCTAGATTAAACCTCAAACTAGAGCAGATTCATCAATTTACATTCAGCAGCTTCCACACCCATTTATCAAGAGATTAATGAAAATGGAAGAAAGAAACTAGACAAGCAGTTTCCACTAAAACAATTTGTTCCAAGAACAAAGGAAAATCAAGAGATTAACAAAATTAGAAGAAAGAGAAAACAAAAAAAAAAAGAAAAAAGAAATATACGTACTGGAAAACAGGACAGCTGGTCGGCGATGGAGGTTGAGCACGGTGACCGGCCAAGGAAGAAGGAGATGGAACTGGCAGTCAGTTTGATTTTGAAGTAGAAAGAGAAGGCGCTCTTTTGGTTTTAATTTAGGGTATTACATAATTAAAAAAAAAAGCGCGCACACACCGTTTTTACTTTTAAAAGTTAGGTTGAGGACAAATGTCTCGTAAAAATGAAATCTGCCTCTTCCAATGCAGAGAGAGAAAGGGGTTGTTTGGTTGCGGCAGACATAATTTGCCAGTAATAATGTTGGCTGTACAGTCTTGTTTATTATGAAAGGAGCTAAAGAAAAGGCTGTAAAAGAGCATCAATACCAACTTTCATCAACCATGTATTCTGATTTCCAGATTTGCCAGTATGATAATAGCTATGATTTTGCAAGGAAAACACCCCGGTTCTTCAAGATAATTCTTGAAAATACTATCAGAGAGGGAAGACTTGTAAGCTTCTTCCTCCTCTTTTTTTTTTAATAATTTTGAGAAAAAAAAGGGTACTTTCTTTTCTTTTTCTTTTTCCTAATATTGTCACAAGTCATATGCTTTCAGTTACTTCTTTAATCGAATTTAAAACTAAGAAACCCTACCGTTATCAAATTCTTTAATCACCAAGCGAGGGTTATAGTGTTTTCTTCAGTGCCTTTGAACTTAAAGGAAATGTTACTTGTCATGCTAAAATTAGATTTTCATTGAAGAATATATAACTTGATCACTAATGTTATTATGCCTTATGTTCCATTGAAATTTTTATCAGGAAATTCCACCTGTGTTCGTGAAAAAGTTTGGAAATTACTTATGGAGTCTAATGATTCTTATGGTTCCTACTGGGTATACATGGCAAGTAGAGTTGTCAAGGATTAGGGATGGGATTTGGCTGGAAAAGGGTTGGACAGAATTTTTAGTTCATCACTCCCTTAAACATGGCCGCTTGTTAGTGTTTCAGTACAGAGGAGATTGCCATTTCAATGTGATTATATTTGATATGAGTGCTGTAGAGGTTGGTTATCCAAATAATGACGGCAAATCCCAGCCTGAGATGGAAGAGATCATAGAAATAAAAGAAACGCAATCCAGAGATGAGAATATTTTACACTCAGACTTCCCCATTCAAGAATTTGGAGGTTTTCTTTCATTTTAATGGATTGAAAGAAGCTTTATGGTGTGTTTTGATTCCATCATTTTAACTTTTATTGTTCATATCGGACCAGGTGGAGCTAAATTCGTAGACTCAGTCAGTCAGGGAGATAATTATCGTATGCTTAAATCCAACACTGATTTATGTTTAAAACAGATTGTCAAACGATACTCTATGATCTATTAGATGCTTGAGAACATGTACTTTTACATGATTAGTTCATAAAAAAAAATGAATCATTTATCTTGCAAAATGTTTCGTACAGGCAATCAGGGCGACATACCTTTAAGGTCAGAAGTTTCTAGAGCTCGCGACATTGCTAACACTTTCCCTTCAAGCAATCCATGGTTCAAGTTTCTGTTCAAGTCAACTCCTGCACATCGATGCGTTCTGGTAAGATAGTGTCATAGATGCCTACCTTTAACTTGCAGAAATATCTTAATCTTCAATTTGAATGTCAAGAGTATTCAAATTCCAACATCAACTAGATACATGTACATCAGGACTTTAGTCTTGAAAAGCCCCAAAAGATTTCTTTCTGTGAAGGGTATCCAGTCTTATACCTTTTTTTCAATCATAATAATAATTTCTCTTCTCTTGCAATACTATCTTTGGACAGTGGATACGTTTTAGTTTTATCCCGAAGCACATGGAATGTAAAACGCAGAGTGTAATGCTTAAGGTTGAAGATAAATCATGGCATGTGAAGTTAAGAGTGTACTTACATAGCCGCACAGCAACATTAACTACTGGTTGGTCTACATTTGTGAGAGATAACTTTCTGAAGAAACGAGATGTTTGCTAAGTTTCAACTCTGTGACTTTCTAAGTTTTGGTAAAAGATCGTTCAGAATGACACTGAAGATAATAGAATCTTTCAGAGTGACAAAAAGAATTATTAAAAATTGAATTGTAGAGGAGATTTTGGTTAAACTTTATCAAAACAAGATGTCTCTGTCAGACTAACCGACTGATTGAGCCACTTCTGTGAGTTTTAATACTCTCTCACAAACTTTACCCATTTACCATTGTCATCTGGCAATAATTAAAATAAGAGGCAAGTTTCTAGCCAAGTTAGATTCAGAATCATAAATCTACGAGATAAAACGAGCTTACATGATCTCATGTTTCCTTAATAAAATTGAGGTTTCTTGAACTGACATCATATGATGGCAATTCTTTATGGAAGAATTCTTGTGCAACGTAAATATCCTTGCTTCATCTAGTAATTAGCTGACTTGTAGATTACTCTTCCCTGTTGCAGCCATCAGTTTCTCACCTTTTTCACAGCCAGTTGGATCATATATCACAAACTTGAAATTCTACTGCCAGAATAAAATTCAACTATAAGTTTGATATAAAAATACAGCAAAGTACTCCAATATCAGTTCATCACAACTTTCAAAAGAAGAGTAATGCAAAAGCAAACTAGAAGACGTGATTTTTTTTTTTCCAAAAATTAAATTGATTCGAGACAATTATAAGTTTCTTAGAAATTTCCAATCAAACCACAAAGAATGAAGGTCTCTGTTCTGGCATAATGCCATTTTACATTTGCTTATGAACGCATAAAGCAAACTGGTTCAAGAGTAAAGCGAACTGGTTAGGGTTCATAATGTAAGGTCTAGAGTATATTCTACCATTAGGCTTTATGCTTGCCCCTAGTTAGGTCTAACCATGCATAAACTGAGTTTTCAGAAAATAAATACAAGTGGTAATCAAATTTGATTCTTTTGCGCATCCATATTTCCTTGCTAGAGAATTCCATGATGACAAAATAGTACGTATATATTTGAACAGAAAAATCAAACGCGAAACTAGGCATCCCTTACCTTTTCTTTACCACTAAAGCTGACTTAAGCACGCCATTAATTCATATAGGCAAAATAAATTTGTCATACAGCATACTAAAATCCTTACCAACCTTGTTATACAGGAAGCATTCTTCACCTTCTGCACGTAATGTGGATTTCCTAGCCAACAGCATGCCTAACAAAGCTTGCTTTATTATGCAGCTCATGCTGTCCAGACCGATAGCATATACTAAAGTAAAACCTCTGTGATCTGAAGCACAAGAATTTACAGAATTAGCCATGAAATCACTGGCAATTACAAGCGTAGGAATTATAGATAATGATGGCATATGCAAGAGATCTTCAAAATCACCAAACAAACGGAGGACTCATCAACTTTCTCTTTCTCTCTCCATAAGCTGAAAACAGTCCCCCTTATTGCTGTGGGAATATGATTTTTCTTTAATACTAAAAATATTCAAATGGTATGGTTGAAGTATGTTGACTTTGTTTATTCATCTTTAAGACATTAAAGATCCATGTACCCGAATTAGATCAGTTTAAGCCTCATCCCTAGTTGAGTTGAATATGGTTAGAGAGGCCAAATATCATTAGATATATTAAAAGAGGTTCCACATTACTATGATCAAACAAATCACACTGGGGTTTCAATCCACATCAAAATCAATATTTGGGTATGAAACCATCAAAGACCTAGAATTATAAGAATTACTTCGATAATGAGTGTCATTGACAAACTGCAAGCTTTTACCTCGAGGATAGCACATAAAATTATTCACCCTGAAGCTCCAGAAAATGCTGTAACTTCTATAGATGGCTGTCAACTATCTTCAGAAAAACCATTTTGAAATTTAAAAAAACGAACAAATTGACACAGATAAGAAGAAATTTGGGAATAATAGCAATAAAAAATACAATAAGCTAAGTACCTTCTGATAACCTCTCCCATTGGTACTGAAAACAAGAAGCATCATCACCTATGGCCTTGACCAACATATTCTTTAATAACTTCATAATAATTCTGTAAACCTTTGACATAATTTCCTTTGGATTGAGCAGGCGTTTGTCATGGTTGTCATTCAATACAAAGAATCTCTGTTCCAAAACTATATGTGAGATTTTCATCTCATATGGCCCCTTATGCGCATGCTACTGCAGTAGGTGTTTCAGTAGGCATATCATTAATTCCAGTTGATTATCCATCCGTTTGCAACTTGAACAATTCATGAAACAAGAACCAATTCAACATTCATCAACCCAACTGGAACCTGTGTGCTAAACATGAAAGAGTCCTGTTAGTAGCAAGCTTTTCTCATAGACATGCCATTTCTAAGCAAAGGCATGTCTGTACTTGTCCATATGGCCATCCATATTCTGCTGCACTGACAGACTGCTTGACCAAATGAGGGAACTGGCTAACTAGCAGTATGTCAACCAATGGGTTTACAGCTTGCAGCTTGGATTCTGATAAAAAAGATGTCTGGTAATGTGAATATGTGAACAATATGAAAGTTCTTGAGCATCTGGACAATGGACTACAAGCAGGAAGAGAAAAATTTTATGGGCAACATCACCTATGCTTTGAAAGCAATTGTTATCCTCCATAACCTGTAAAAAACTCCAATTGGAAAAATATCATTTATTTTCCCATATTCTTAAATGTTCTGAAGGCATATCTCTAAATATTTAATTTGCTCACATCACTCCCCCAAAACCATGAAATCAATCTTTGTGCACTGCTTCAAACCCAGCTCAATCCTGGACTTTTCTTCAGACCTGTCCTGATCATCTTTGATCTTGTACTGCCTGCATCCCCCCACCTTCCAGAGTTAGCGTAGATATTTGATAAAGCAACATGAGGAGTAGGATTTGTAGGCTCAAGTTGACCAAGGTGATCAAGGGCAAATTCAGCTAACTGCACATTAGAATGCATTTTGCATGCACCCAGTAGGGCCCCCCACACTCTAGCATCAGGTTCAAATGGCATTGCATTGATTAACAGCAAAATTTCATCAAACAATCCAGCGCGACCTAATAAATCCACCATGCTAGCATAATGTTCCAAACCTGGTTCAAGCTGGTGGTCTTTGTACATTGATTCAAATATTTCCCTCCCTTCATCTATCAAACCTGCATGCCTGCAAGCAGACAAGACATTGATGAACGACAGAGAGTCTGCATTGATATGATTCTTTCGCATAATTGAGAAAAGTTCAACAGCACGGTTCCCTTGTCCGTGAACTGCATACCCAGCAAGCATAACATTCCATGAAATGGTGTTTTTGATTTTCATCTCGTGAAATAAGTTTTCTGAGTGATGGAGCTGCCCACATTTTGCATACATGTCAATAAGACAGTTCCCAATTTGTAGATTATTCTGAAAACCCATTTGAATAACACAGGCATGAAGAGCCATGCCTTCTTCTAAGGCTGATAGATATGCTACCGCAGGAAGGACACTCACAATCGTGACTTCATTGGGCCGAAGACTCTGCAATTCCATGCAACGAAATGCAGAAATAGCTTCTTTGGCATGTCCACTGTGCACATATCCTGCAATCAGTATGTTCCAAGATATTTCGTTTCTTATGAACTCACTACTCTTGAACAAATATTCAGCAATGGTAAGGCTTCCACATTTGGCATACATGTCAATCAGAGCATTATTTACATGCCAATGAGAATCAAAGCCGTACTTTATAATCTGTCCATGAATGCAGGTTCCTTGGTCTTTGTCATTTGAAAGGACACAGGCTGAAAGCAAACCCACCATACTTCCTGAGTCTGGCTGTATTTCGGATATCTGCAATTTGCAAAACATCTCCATTGCATAATAAGGGTCACCAATCTGCACATACCCATTAATCAAACAATTCCAGGTTACAATATCTTTGCATGACATTCCATTGAAAATGGTCAATGCAGAAGCAAAGAATCCACATTTAGCATACATGGAGACTAAGGCTGTTCCAATTGAGACATCCAAGTCAAAATTTGCTTTAAAAGCATAACAGTGAACACTTTTACCAAATCTCAAAGACAATACTTCTGCACAAGCAGGAAGTACACTCACGAGGGTAATTTTATTCGCCTTCAAACCTTCTTTGTGCATATCTTGAAATAAAGACAGTGCTTCTTCAGCATACCCTGATTGGACTAGAGCCGATATAATTGCTGACCAAGCAACCAAATCCCTTTCTTTAAGCCCTTGAAGCAACTGTTTGGCCATATCTGTATCTCCACATTTTGCATACATACTCATCAAAGCAGTTGCAACTATAACATCTGAATCAATTCCTTGGTGTCTAGCAAAATCGTGAATTTCCATCCCTATACCTAAATCTCTCATCTCTGCAGCAGCCAAAAGTGCACTTGCAACGGATAGGTTACTCAACTTATCAGTCTCTCTCTTCATGCAATCGAACAACTCCAAAACCTCAAGGAAGCATTCATTATGTGCATACCCTGACATCATTGTTCTCCAAGAAATATCACTCCTAACATTCATTCTTTCAAAAATTTGACAAGCGGCATCCACATACCGACACTTGGAGTACATATCAATCAAACCATCAGAAACAATCGCATCAAAACCTCTCCTGATCACATAACCATGAATGGATCTACAAGCACTAATGTCACCCAATCTTGAAACAGCTGGAACCAAATTCACAATTGTCACTTTATCAGGCTCTAAACCAACCACTTGCATACTCTTAACGAACCCCAGAGCCTTCTGAGGATCCACACTCTGTGACAAACACAAAATCATTGCATTGCAACTTATAACATCTTTCTCAGGCATTTTATCAAATACTTTTCTTGCCGATACCAAATCACCCATTTTGCAGTACATGCCAATAAGTGCAGTCCCAACAAAAACATCACACTCTAGCCCTCTAAAGACTATATCCCGATGAATCAAAAGACGCTCTTTGAACTCCAATCCGCCAGTGCAAGCTTTCAAAACAAAAGTAAATGTATATTTATCCGGCTCCAGGCTTTTGTGTAACATACAGTGGTACATTTTTATAGCTTCA
This sequence comes from Excoecaria agallocha, assembly GCA_037975025.1. Taxonomy (NCBI): domain Eukaryota; kingdom Viridiplantae; phylum Streptophyta; class Magnoliopsida; order Malpighiales; family Euphorbiaceae; genus Excoecaria; species Excoecaria agallocha. The sequence continues at coordinate 5,767,450 of CM075815.1, forward strand.
TGGTGGTTTTTCGAACTTGCATAAGCTCGTATCATGGAGTTGTACAATCTAACACTGTGATTTGGCATTGAATCAAACAAAAAACGAGCAAAGTCGCATTTTTTAAACAATAAATAAGATTTGAGGAGATGTGTATTCGTCAAATGATCTTTTTGAAGGCCTGAGACTACCAACCGGGCATGAATTTTGAGGAGAAAGTTCAGGTCTTTGCATGGGAGCAGGGGAAGATAATTGGGATGATTTTGAACCGTATCTACAGCTAAAACAGAAATTTTATCGTTTGCTGTTACCGTGTGAAATAATCTGTATAGAGAGGGAGCAATTTTGCTCATTGTAATTTGTGAAGGATGGTACTATTGCCTCAGATTACCAGTCTTAGCGTTAGTATTGTTAAATATCAGGTCATGCAGAGGGAAAAATATCTCATTTTCTTTCTTGGCTTTTGCCAGTAACCAAACATTTTGAAAAGGTAAATAAACTCACAGAAGCATTTTTAATATAAGAGGGGAAAGATAACGGTAACTCCCAATACCCAAGAATTACATAGAATAAGCCGCTGTAACACGTAAATAAATTTTATTTTTTACATATATTAAAAGGAATCATTGGTTGCCTTCAATTATATAAAATTTTAAATATAATTTTTTAAAATAATTTTCATTAATTCATTAAAATTATATATTCTCACTTTTATATCTTTTTTAGTGCATAAACATGTGTATGCGCGCGCGTACGTATATATATATCAAAACCTTTGATATTTGAGAATTATAAAGTTAAATGAAAAAAGAAAAGAAAACCTTAAAATTGAGTAAAACTATAGGGTGCATAACAATCCCATGCTAAATGACTATTTTTCTTTTTCAATAATATTAAATTAATCATTTATTTTTCTTAATCTTATACTAATTATTTTGTAGAAATTAAGAGATCCCTTCTAATAATATAAGAAGACAAACGTCATGAAAATATAAAAGAAAAATTAATAAAAGTTCTCAACACACATCAATGATAAATGTTAATTTCAATATAAAAAAAAAATTTAAATCTAACTTTCTCTATTTTTTTATTAAGAAAATGATAAAAATTTTAATGTAGTGTTCTATCTTGGATTTGAGAATTGTAAACTTAAATGAAAAAAAATAAGAATAAATGTAATCTTAATTTTATAAAATAATATTTTAAATGGGATATAATTTTTTTTTAAATGACAATTATTTGGGATGAAGGGCTGTTTGTCCTCACATTTTACTGTGTTCATCTTGGGTTTGGACTGAATTTGTAGAATACCTGATCGGCATTTAATTTCTTTTTTTTTTTATCGAAACCTTTATCTAAGCCTGAAAAAAAAAAGGAAAAAGAAAAAGAAAAGTGGGTCTACTTGAGCCACTCCTTAAAAATAATATTCAAGGAAAAAATATTTCTAATATATAAAATGATATATTTATATCATGCAAAATTATAAAGGTATAATGTAAAATAATTTAATATATTCAAGTGTATGAATTTTTATTTTGTGTATTTTTTTAAATATTTTAAATTTTATGATTAATAAAAAAACTATAAAAATATAAAAGAATATATTGTCTAGTTGGATTAAATCGACAATTTATATGCAAAATCACAGACCCCTCTTCATAAACGGGCTTTCAAACTGAACTTACATAATAAAATACATGTCTAAATCCGTAAAATTTTATCAAGGCCATGATCAAATTTCATTTATTATTTTTTAGAAAAATAACAAAATATGATCATTCTCCCAGACTTTTTATCATGTGTTTAATGATATCTGAACTTTATATTTATTATTTTTCTGGTATAAATTATTAACCAATTAGAAACAATGAAAATACTAGTGTCAGATATCATTATTTAGAAAATGCAGTAATTTTAATTATTTTCTCAGACCTTTTGCACTTTTGACATATAACAATCAGTCTTTACTATCCTCCAGAGAAAAAAAAAATATGTCAATCTTTAAAAAAAGAGAAAAAATCTACATGGGCTGCTGATGAAGATTTTGTTTTATTAATAAAACAAAAGGATCGTATCTATATTATTGAGAAGAAAGTAAAAATGGGCAAAATACACTTCAGAAAAAGTAAAAATGTATACCTTTTTGAACAAATAATTTTAGAATAATTAAATATTTTAACAGATCTAATGATTAACGCCAGTGCCTCAAACGTGAAATAAACTTCCATATGAAATAAAATCCACAACTTTCCAAAAAATGATATGGCAGAGTTCAACAAAGCATACGTACTTGAATTGAAGTTACAACTTTTTCTAAGTAATTACCCTCTATGAATTGGAGATAAATTGACGCCACTGGGCATTAGAGGCAAGGCCCCAGCAAAAATCGAAGTTGTGTGCGACTTCGCCGCACGTTATTTAGAAACTCAAACGTGCTACAAAGTCGCAGCAGGACGACATTCCACCAATATCATTTCATATCAGTATAGAACCCAGAGACTTCTTTTAACTGATTTCAACGAGTACAGCTAACAGCTACCAACCTTATCCCCAACCGAGGGCATTTTCCTTAACTGCAATATTGGGATAAATCTATTCATGTTTTGGCCTTTCAAATAACAGTATATTCAAATCCACATTTGGAGGGAGAAAGAACACTGAAAACATACAACCCTGTAAATTCCATCCCAAAACCCAACTCCTTAATCCATCTTACTTTAAGAATGTCCTATAACAACTGACCATGAATCATTGTTTCTCTTTGGCCATAGTAATTTACCGTAATCACTAATTATGTGTGTCTATACCAGCAGAGAAAAAGAGACCAGATTAAGATGATAATTATAACCCACAAACCATCATATAAATTGTGCGTAAACATCACACTGGAAGGGGGATAACACCCCATGAATCCACAAATATATCAAAGACACAGCTTAATGAAGTGAATTCTAGTTTCAAATCATATAAACATTACATTTTAGCGAACCAGATAATATAGACCTTCCGTCACAGTATAGGTATCCTTACATTCAATTTGATCGGCTCCTCATAACATCAAGACCCATCTCTGTAGGGTCAGTTGCTTGCAACTCTATCTGAATACCATCCAACTCTCTCTTGAACCTGTCCTTGGAGCTGGCATAAATCATCTTGCTTCTCACCTTGGATGTATCAGGAGACCTTCACAAATATCATCAATAAATGCAAGAAATGACAATTAAATGTTAAAATCACAGAAGAAAATTTGAAGAACGATAATCAGGAATATTGATGCATTCTGCTATATTAAGCATTTACCATGCAATAAAAATGATCCTGCTCTTCTGGCAGTTCTCATCTGTTACATAATCAAAGTCATAGACAGCATATCGACACTCATCAGCAGGAAGGCTTGCAGTAAAAGCCTCATAGCTATCAGTAGGTTCACCAAGCTTCTCCACAACTACCTGTTTCTGCTTCTCCTCGATCTTGAAAACAATGAAGCGATAAGTCCTTTTTGCTTTCAATTCTAAAAATTTCAGCTTGCAGTCATCATGCACAGCCATCCCAGACGCTGCGTTGGCCTGTGCATGAAAATAGATAGTGATAAGCATCAACTAGTCACCTGACAACAACCCTAAAACACCACACAAGGGGTGGAAATTTGCATGTTCCCAATAATGCAGAACACCTACAAGTCTACAAGCTAGTCAAGGAATTACTACAAAGACATTGTTGAAAAGTTGCTCCTTAGACCCCATGACTGCCAAAAGTGGCTATGAAGGTACATGATCCAAACAAATCATGAAATTGATATCTTTCTCCATCTTTAGTCATCGACCAAGCTAACTATCATGTCCTCAAGCTAGCTGCAAATGGTACAATGAATAACTTAAACTCTGCCCTCACAGGGAAAGCTTGATGCTCTTTTTGTTTACCAAATGAACAAAATTTGCAAATTAGTTTGCTAACTCTTGGTGATGAATGAAATAGATGTGCACATATTTCTCTTTTTTAACATATGTTTGACTCATAAAAATGACTTAAAACAAGAGTCCGGTCCCTCTACAGAAATACTTGAAATACACTCCCTCTTCATCTTAAATAATTTATGTATGCCACCAAGTCCAACAAATGTATGCAACATAAAATCAATAACCAATAAACATTATACAATAATGAAAGTGCACTCCTTAAATATATAGACAGATTTAACCTTTTGAGTCAACCCAAATAATAAAGCACGCCATACACAGCTCGGAATTTTGGGACATACTCGATTCAAAGCTATTCATTTCCAATTCATCGTTGATTTTTTTTATTCTATCCCATATTGTTCCTGTTCTAGAGAAGGAAAACTCTATATTGCTCGACCTTCATAAAATTTAACCAGGCAGGTGAAACAATGAAAAAGAGAAGGAAATCTTTCCCTTCCCTTAGAAATTGCCGGTCTAGTCTAAACCATCATAAGAGAAAACAATAACATCATCCCCGGGGACAACAAATCAATCCGCCTGGCGAAGTCAGACAAGAAAAAGGTAAATACAATTTCCTTAAGCTCGTTTAAACTAAAACAACACTACTTAAAAAAGGCATACAGCAAAACCTAAAACAAACCATTGCCCAAATCACTATATTTAGCAAAAACTAGCAATATTTAGCAAAAACTAGCAAGTTACAGGAGAACAAAGTCCAAAATTAAGCAGCAGCCCACATACTACACTAAAAAAAATCAGAGAAAATACACAATATTAATAACCATATCATAGAGTACAATACAACCTAGAACAATAGAATCAGAGTCGAGTCTAATATTAAAAAAAAAAAAAAGGGTTATTCAGATCGTTGAACAACTATAAGATTAATCGAAACCTATAATCTAGAGAGAAATTTCACAAAATCATCTACTATCAACTATCACAGATCAAACTCTTAAAAAATAATAATAATAATAATAATAATAATAATAATTCACAGATTTTAATATTTAGTCCAAATTAAAAAAAAAAGTATAGAATAAAAGAGATCTAAAATTGAAATCTTAAAGAGTAGAAAGGAAAAGAAGTCGCGCACCATTTTCGCAAGAAAATTAAAAACGGAGGAGAAAGAGAGAGAAAATCTAGGGCTAGAAGAGAGAAGGTGATGATAAAAGATAGACTTGCTCTTTACTTGAAATGCGAAAATGCCCTGTCATCTCTTTCAAGTTTGGTATGTGTGGTGGCGCTGTCTAGCTAGGGTCACGGTCACGGTCAATATTAATAGCTAGTAAAGGTCTTTAATCGACTTATATTCTGCCACGTGCTCCTTGTTATGAAAAGCCTGCCATATCTTGTGTGGTGATATTGGCATGTGTGTTACGGAATGACTTATGAGGCTGCCTCACAGAGAGGTAAATTGAGTCGTCCGACGTCGTTCTATGATATTTTAAGTCTTGCTGGGTTCATAACGATCTGCTTTTTTTAATTTAATTTATGCTTATATTCAATATATATAAATTATAATAAATAAAATAAATTCATAAAAGTAGAATATATTGGTCCATATAGTGTTTTACTCAAATATTTAGTATTTTTGAAAAATTAACTTTTGAATTGTCACATATTTTATTGGTGTAAATAACTTTTTTTTTTAATTTCAAGAGTTTAGGACCTTTTTAAGTTATTTTGATTGCTTAATGTATTAAAAAAAATTAGTTAAATAAAAAATGGTACTCTAATTGAGTTTTTTTTTTTATATATAACACATGTTGGCAATATTGTTTTAACAAAAACACAATTACATGTGCATTTTTTGCACTATTTTTAATAACTATTAAAATATTTCAACAGAACTTTCAATAGTTATGATGGTGTTTTTGCCTCAAAAGATAATTTAAGGAGCAAAATAGAACTTCATGAAAATATTTATGTCGAAATAGTTCATTTTCCAATATTTTTTTAGCAAAAAAATCTTAAAGACGTGTCAACTCGTCCAGCGGTATAAAAATGACTTCTCCTTCTTTTTTTTTTTTTTTTGACTTTAGATCAATTTATTTTTTAGGAAAATAATTAATGGAAAAATCGTTCTTTTTCGTAATGTTAAAATTACTTTCTAACTATATTAAATCGGGACTGAATTTGGGCTGAGTTTTCATCCTACCGATATTATAAAATAAAATTTGAATACGCTTATAACTCTAAATATAGATAGAATTCTATATTAAATGTGATTTAGATAACATTTTAAATCTAATTACATTTATAAATATTTTTATCTTAACATAATTGTCTCATCCTATGTAAAGAAAAAAAAATTGAGTTATATTGAAATTTGGTTTTTTAGTAAAAGGATGAATGAGAAATCAAATCATGAGAACCAGTGGTGAAGCTAGATTTTACGAGTAAGAGAGGCAAAAATTTAAATCACGTTTAAAAAAAATATAATATAAATATTATAAATAAATTATTAAATAAAAAAATTCATTAATATATTTAAAAAAACTACAATTATACTCTATAAATTTGCATGCATTGATAGAGATAAATAATGATTTCGTTATCAATAGCATTAAATATTTTTTTTTAATATAAGTGATCAAATAATCAAATATGCATGTATTCCTTATTTTGTTACATAATCAATTTTTTACATATTTCATAGCAAAAAATATTCTTTCAATTGTTATAGTTGCAACGGATAAAACAAATGATAAAACGATGAGTTTATAAATTAAATGATATAAAATAGCCTTTTTTGTTTGTATCATTTTTTCAGCAAGATCACTAATTTTTATAATATTTGAAAACTCACTATTAAACCTTATATCAATGATATATGTTTTCGATTGATTTTCAAGAATAATGAGCAGAATGGTAGAAAAAACTAATAGTATAAAATTGAGTAACACGGAGTAAGTTGTCTTATTATATGCAAAGAAGATCTCACCATTGTCAAATATTACAAATAAATATTTAATTTGTTCAATTTAATTTGTTCATGTGTATTTAAAATAGACCTAAATTTTACAAATTACTATTAAATTTAATTTTTCATGCTTTTAAAAGAATTAGAATTGAAAATAAACTCCACAAAAATTAATAAAAATACACAAATATGAAATATTGTTGATACTAGAGAGATATAAAAGTTAAAAAAAAAATTGCAAAACTAAATTACTAACATTTAACTAAAGATAATTTTTTTTATTGTAATTTTTATTTTTTCTCAAATTTAGCTGATTTTTGAAAAAAAAAATTAAGAAATAAAAATAGAGTTTTGTACTTTTATTTTTTATTGATCGAAAAATTTAAAAATAAATTAAAGATAAAAGGATAAAAATAAAATTTTAAAGGGGTGTATATATATATTTTTATATCAAAAATTAAGGGGGGCAATTGCCCCCTTTCCACTGAACGTGGCGTCGCCACTGATAAGAACTCAACTAGAGATGATCATGGGGTGAAAAATCTTCATTTTCGGTGGAGAACCGCCTTGAAAAATTTTCGAAAATTTTTTCTGTGGGGGTGAAAACGGAAAAAAAAATTTCGACTTAGATTTCGAGATGGAGATGGAAATTGTGGTCCCTGTCCCGAAATTTTTCCGCCTCTAAAATTTAATAATTAAATTTAATTAGATTTATATAATTTGACTTTAAATTTTATTTAATTTTAATTTTGTCAATTGTTAAAATTTATATTAATTTTATTTGTAATTGAATTTATATTTTTTAATTATTAAATGTTATATTTCAATTATAATTAATTGTTAAATATTACATTTTAGTTACAATTAGATTTTTTTTAATATTTTTTCTACAATGACAAGAGAAATTTTTTTCTCAAAATACTATCAAGAACAAAAAATCCCGTCCTTGCGCGGAACAATAGGTGAGGAGTCATTCTCCGTACTGTGATTATCCCTAAACTCAACACACAACAAAATAAAAATTTAGAAATTCTACATTCTTCCTCTCATATTCTAAAACTCTAAATTTGTATCTCTAAAAGACTTTTAAATTATGTAATTAAGGTTGAAGTTTGATTTTTTTTTTTGTCCTGACGTGACAATATGTTTGAAGCTAAATTTTTTATATTTAAGGATTCGACTTTATCATTTTTATGAAATTTTTAAAATTTTCATTGAATATTATCTTATTTCTTCGTCACTTTGGAGCATGTGCTGATGGTCCTCTTCTTATGATCTCCTATTAATAATAATAATAATAATATAACCAAGTCTTTTCATTGTTTCATTGTTATGATCTCCTATTCCTATAATAATAATAATAATAATAATAATAGTAATGTAAATTATTTCATTGCTCACTAATAATATGACTATCAATGTCCAAAAATTTAATAATGTAAATTCTATCATTGCTCATTAATAATGCGACCATTTATCATGATCTCTATTAAGATAGGCGTTCTCAAGCCATTCAATACAATTTTGCCGTTTATTAAAATTTAGTAATTCAAGATTTTATTAAGATTTATTATGTTCAAATAAATCTTTCTCCTATTTTCATTCTTATATAAAGTATTAATTTAATCCTTTAGTCGTAATTTTTTGTTGACTCAAGGTTACATCCTAATTTTGATGATTATCAAATATTAAATAAACTCTAATGTGAATTCTATTCTAAACATATTTCTGCAAAAAATCATACACTTCATTCTGATACAAATATCAAAAAATGAATATCATAATATTTCAAAATATGAATATACAAGAAAACATATTTGAAGAATATCTTAGTATATAGGAATTTAAAATATTAAAATGTAAGATCAAATTGAGGATCAAATTATCACTAATGCATATATATTCTTAGTCTCAAAAATTGCATAAAAATATTTTGATATCATAAAATAAGTTTTTAAGTCAAAATTGGGTTTTGTTAGAAAATAGTTCAGAATTTGATCCGTCAAAAATTTGTGTCATTAAAAATTAAATTAAAAATCTGGATATATTTGTGAACGAAAATCTGTTTCGTACTACATAACAAAATAATAGCTAGTAATGGCTAGTTGAGGGCATAATTGTATGATCTGATCCCCAACGGTCATAAACGACCATATTTGAGTTTTTACACTTAAAACTAAGTTTTTTGCTATAAATACAAGTGGTAGGACTCATTAGAATGTTAGATATCATTTTGGAAATAATTCTAACTTTTAAGATAAAGCTTACATTTTTAAACCTCACTTTTCATCTTTACACTTCATCTTTACATATCATCCTCAATTGATTATAGTTTCTATTGTAATCTCTAGTGGGGAAATTCTATTGAAAAAGATTGTGAGTTGGGTTGGCTAGAACCTAAGAAATAAATTTTAGTAATTGTTTTAATCTTTTACTTTGAAAAAAAAAAAGATTGTGGGTGGATATATATAGGTTTGTATATTGACTTTGAATCTTATGTTTAAAAGAGTTCAGAGTAGAAAGAAAAACTCAAGAGTGATTATTGAAGAGTGGAGGCAAGCAAAGAGACCGAATCATTATAAATTCTGTGTGTGCTCTATTTTCTTACTTCATTCTCTATCTTCTACATTTCTGATATATATTCTGGAACTTGTGTTTTCAAAAGTATGTAAAATAAATTTATGAAATATTCATAACAAATCTAACATATAATTTCAGAATAACTATAAAGATTTTATATTGAGAAAAGAATTTGTTATTTTTATTGCCTTGCATATTTAGATTTTTTGTTAAAAAATCTATCTGAATTCTACACTTGCATACTATTCTGTTTTATTAGAAATTTGGCCATAAAATTTTCAAACACCTAATTCACTTCCATTTTGAGTATCTTTCGGGACCTACAATTTTATTTGTAAAAATTAAAATGAATCGTTTTTCTAAATTTACTTTACAAGTGGAATATTGGATTATTCTATTACTCAAAATAAAGTTATATTATTCTCTTGCTAAAAATAAAATATATTAGAAGCCACGAATCTCCATTCTTCATACCCCTTCATGGAAAAATCATAAGAACTACACTATCAATTAAGCTTAATTTTATTTGATATTTTTGACAGTCTAATGATATGTTTTTCTAAATTTATGATTTTTCTCATAGAATAAGATTAAAATCCGTAAAACTTTTCAAACTTATGCGAACTATATATCGCTTTAGTACTCGGCAGCCGAATCTTGGTAGGCGAGAATGCGTTTAGTAGGTGAATCACATTGTCCCACATCGAATAAACAGCAGGACGGAGAAAATAAATGTGAGTATAAATTAGAAGCATGATCCAACTGCAAAACACACTTACCTAGACGGGGTCGATGGGTGATCAGAAAGGCCCATGATCAGAAAATAAATGTCGAACGCAGGCCCCTTTTCAAACTTTAGTTCAAAAAGTATATCACATAGTTTTGCTGGTACAATGGGCTAGTTGTGTATAAGTGAGCCCATCTCCAATGGGCTATTTGTTAATATGCGAGAGCCCATCACCAATGGGCTTCATATTAGTGTACGAGAGTATTGAGTAATACGATCTCTTATTGTTTATCGTAGGTTTGGCAAGAAAGAACTAAACTAAACGTTTTAATTTTTCTGTACACGACCCATGAGTATATATAAATCATATATTATTAGAATATAAGAGGCTAAAAAGTCTCGGAGATTTTAGATTTAATATTCGGGGTAGATATGTTTTTCAAGTTTCTCAAATATTGATTCGACCAATTTCACTCTTTAAAAAATTAACATTGGGTTTTAAAATTGGGTTAAATGCCATAATATAATTCAACTTTTAAAATTATAACATATAAAATATTGAAATCGATTATTAAATTTATAAAAGAAACTCAATGTTTAAAATTACAACATATAAAATTTCGAAATCGTTTTTTAAAATTGTAACATATTGAAATCGCTATTTTTTTTAAAAAAAAAATCGTGATATAAATATGTTAATGTAAAAGAAATATATAATGTATTTTATCACAATTTCAATCTAACTATTTATTGAAGTCTAAATTTTAAAAAAGTTATTTGCCCAACCCTTAAAAAAGTTAATCTCATCAAAATATAAAAAGTTTAATTGTATTGAAGTAAATTTAAGAATCATATTTGACCATTAAAGCTTATTTGAATCTCATTTTTAGGGGGTTAATTACATTTATAGTCATTAAAATTTAATGATTGTGACGTTGTGATCACTTTATTTCGATTTGTAACAACAAAAAATTGCTTAACTATTATTTTGTAATAAAAAAATTATAATAGCCTGAAAATCGAGCCTGAATGCCTATGTGGCAATTAAAAAATTATGACATGGGAGTTAATTTCATCCGTAGCCGCTAAAGTTTGACAATTATAACATTATAGTCACTATATTATGATTTATAACTAAAAAATAACTCAACTTTTATTTTATAACATAAAATCATAAAACCGAAAAATTGAGAATCCAGTCATCGAAAAAAAAAACTAACATTTTTAGAAATATAATATTAATAAATTTAGTGTAGTTAGATATAAAAGTAATAAATTTATTCTAATTAAAAAAAAGATGTAGGCATGCATGATAGAAATATTTCATAATATAATGTATATAATGTAATTGTAGAGCTTAAATTTGAATTTTAGCTAACTAAGAAAAAGGTGCCGTAGGTAATATTTTTGTAAATATTAAAACACAAAAATAACTTAATTTTTAATTAATAATAATTGTTTCCGTTTATTAAAAGTCACGCCTTCTGTAATATCCGGATTGATATGTCATTAGGCATTGAAGCAATGAGAGCATATTAGAGATATATATATATATATATATATATATATATATATATATATATATATATATATATATATATATATATATATATATATATATATATATATATATATATAATAAATTTTTAGAATTAATAGTATATTTTAATTTTTAGAAATATAAAATAAAAGCTGAATTATTTTTTTTAATTGTTGAATTTTTGATTTTTGTAATTTTTCTTTTATAAAATAAAAGTTGAATTATTTTTTCGTTATAAATTATAATATATTGACCATAATATTATAATGTTTAAATTTTAGTGATCAATGATGAAATTAAAGAATTTTTTAATTGCTATATTGACATTCAGTCATCTCATGACGTGTCAAAAATATTTACGTGTACTGATAAACTTGCATTATTTACATGCGTCGACGGTCGAATTTTCAATTTTTCGATCATTGTGATTTTTTTATTATAAAATAAAAATTAAATTATTTTTTTTTTGTTATAAATCCAAGTAAGATGATCATAGCATTATAATTACTGAACTTTAATGATTATAAATGTAATTAACCCCGTTATAAGCATGTCAATTGTTGAATAGATTTTTCAGTTGTTATCCCATTCCAAAATTATTTATTCAGTTGGACTTTCAACCCAAAATTGAAACCAATAGAATAAATTATTATTTAGTTGACAATCAACGTAACTTATCAAACATCCACTGAATCTGTAATAGCTAGTGGAGACTTAAAACATTCACATGTTGTCTTAAGAGTTACTGTTTGGGTTCCACTTGTCATCACAGTTGGTTGTCAGGAATAATTTTAACTATAAATGCTAAAACCAAGTTGACTTTTGCTATTAAATTATACCAAAAGAAAAAATATATATAATATTGCTCAAGATTTTAACAAAGCTTTCGTAGTCTTCTGTGTATTCTAATATATATTATAATGCATATTGATATTGATATATGATGAAGACTTGTTTAGATTTAATGTATGATTTGATTTATATGCTGAACTTATAATATATTGAAATTGGTGAATTTATAACTATTTTATTCGGTTAATAGTGTGAAAATTTTATATTTCGATTTTTTAATTGACATTTTTCAATTTAGAAAGTATATATTTCTTGTAAAAAATAATAGATATTTTTATATTATCAATCAAATTTTTATGAGCGAATAGCCTAACTCTACATATAATAGCAGGGACATAGCTAGATTTTGTTGAGTAAAGAACGTATTTGGGCTAAGAAGAAAATAAAGAAATCAATCTTATATATATGTTTATTTTTTTAAAACCGACCCTACTGACCCCCCAAAAAAAATAAAAAAATAAAAAACAAACTCATAATTTTAACTTTTTTTTTTAATTGAATCCACTAGAAATTTAAATGGATTTCTATTTTTTATATAAATAAATTTTTTTATTAATTGTTGTAAATTTTTACTTTACTGAACTAAATTTCTAGCTATGCTCATGATAGTATATAAGAAATAGTGTATTGATTAATTATATAATCACATATATAATTATATATAAAAATAATTGGGTATGTATATATATATATAGATAAAATATCAGAAGATGGGAAGGGGTCAAAAATTAAGATGAGGTGTTGGACAGGCACCAACAAACAGCAAAAAACCATGCAAGGAAAGACAGTCAAGAGCCTAGATTCTTCAATTATTCATTTTTATTTTCTTTGACTTTTTAATTAATTTATTTTTATTTTTATTAATTTTTTAGTTACTTAATCCTTCTAAAGAATTTCCACTTGATATACATTTGCCGTCTAATACTAATATTTATTAATTATTAAAAGCGTTAATTGTATTGTTCTTAGGCTCTTTCTTTTTCATAAATTTCTCGTCATAACATAAATTTGCAATATAAAAAAGTTTCGTTTTATTAATAAAATGTTATGAATTTGAAGAAGTATATATATGTAGAAGGTAAGTTTTATCATTATATATCCATGTAATTTATTTTTAATTTTTTTCAACAAAGTTATAATGCCTAATTACAATTATATTACTAGAAAAAAAATCTAATTCAAAATTTTCCTCATTTTTAATCAAGGGCTAACTGTTAAACCAACTCATGATATTTATAAAACCATTCATATTTTCAGACGTGATAAACAATCTATTCCATTTCCATTCGATACTTTCTTTTATTCAAATTGCAATTTATTACATTCGATACTTTCTTTTATTTAAATTGCAATTTTTTGACTAATTCATATTCACATCAAATAAATCAATAAAGAAAAAAAAAGCAAAGCTGTTAAATATTACATATCAGCTAACCGTAAAAATTTAATAATTTTTATATTTATTTGTACAATTTTCATATCACAAACTAATTTTTGTGGTTAAGTACAACTCCATTTTTTTTCAAAAATATTTCATTTTAAATATTTAAAAATATTCCACGTTCAGTGCTCGAAATTGAGCACTATTGGATACTTCAATTTTAAGAACTGTTAAATGAGTATTTCATCTATTAACGTAATATGATATAAATGTCTTGTTTGATGCCAATTGAATTTATAAACTATTAAGAAAATAAAAGCTACACCATGCTTATGCTAGGTTGCTACAATTAATAATCTAGCCTGCATATAAATACTTATCTTCAAATTAACTATGCACTCAGTATACTATTATTGGAATGTCTTGTACTAGAAAAGGCATCCATCCCTTTTTTAATTCAATATATATATATATATATATATATATATATATATATATATATATATATATGCTCCACTTTAATTAAGATAACAATTAATTAAGTTCTGACTAATAATTTTAACAACAAATGATACATAATTAAACCAAGACTTGCTTGCAAACATATATATGCGACCAAGTCCATATCAAATGTCATTAATGTTTGACATGATCAATTAGTCATATATATATATATATATATATATATATATATATATATATATATATATATATATATATATATATATATGATAAGCAATTAATCACCTAATTTCAACTAATTATTAGAGAATGATATAAAAAAATATTGAATGATGGTGAAATAAAACGGATAAATTGCCATTTAATAAGGGCCGCCCTAAAAAGCTATATTTTGTCTTGTGATGAGTCATATAAACGTTTTATATCTTCCTTTCATGCAGTATATATATATATATATATATATATATATATATATGTACAACCTTCATCTAGGACGTTAAACATAGTACTGAATTAAAAAATTGAGTACTCTGTTTAATAGGGAAGATAGCTAAGGTAGCCATTAATTGCAACACTCAAAGAAACCCTAAAATTCTCTTTTTCTCTTTCACATTTAACTTCTTGATAGTTTTGAGAAGACAAGATTGGAAAGCAAGCGAAGAAGAGAAGAACTCTCTTATGTGCTTGAGATATATATATATATATATATATATATATATATATATATATATAGGAGGTAAGAAAATTCCCATCTTTTTATTTCCTAGCAGAATCATGAATTACGATAATGGGAAAGAAATTTTCATAATATTGTGCAGTTGTGCTTAATTTGTCTTCTGCAGAAGGTCGAAAGCTGCAGCCTGCTGTTTAAATATTTCTCTCTAATTTTCTCCAAATGAAGAATGCTGTTCTTCCACCTCTATCCTCACAAATTTACACCTTCGGTATAACTTCTTTATCAATATTTTGTTTTATGATTTTATATCATTGACTATCGTCAATAATATATCAAATATAACATATATATTTTGTTTCAGGGAACAATGAAATTAACATAAGAAATTTGGACGTCTCCATGGACAGCAAATTGTAAGAATTCCCTTGTTTTTTTTGTATATATATATATATATATATTTATTTATTTATTTATTGACTTTCTCACATATACGCAATACATATTAACTTTTTATTAGGTTGGTCAAAATTAAGTAAAATATAAAATATTCTTTGCAAAGTATTAATTACTATTTAATCTCGAGCACAAATAGAATTTTATTAGTCTCTTAATTTTGGTCAACTTCCATACAGAAGACAACAAGTTTAATTTGTGAAAGATTTTGAATTTTGATGGTAAATGGGAAATTTTATATTGCATCAGTGATGTGACCTGAATTTCACCATATTCTATACATAATTATAATTCTTTGCTGTTTAAAGTCAAAATACTTTGTTTTATTACAATTAACTATTTTTAAAAATAAAAAATTTGAACTTAAAACCTCTACACTAACTATATTATTATCATTATTATTATTGCGATGATGATGATGATGATGATGTTAATTTTGAAGAATGTACGGTGGTAGCTCTTCTTTGGGTGATGACAAAAAGCAGCTAACTGGTGAAATTTTTGCATTTCCTCATCAACAATATTACCAATCAGGTTCAGTAAATTAATTTCTATTTTCTGCTACAATAATAATTTATTAATTTTCAGATTTTCAACTTAATCTATTACAATAATAATAAATTTAATTAATTTTCAGATTATCAACTTATATCCTCTAACTGGGAAGATAATAGCCCACAGCTCCAGAGATACAAGGTTCCTGCTCCCCAGGATGTTGTAAGAATTTTCTCTCTTTTTTTTGAAATATAATTTATTTAAAATTTTAATTTAATGAATCAGTACAAATTCCATTCATTAATTCAGTCAATAATTTGTATTATTTTAGAAAATATAAATATTTAATCATTAAAACATCAATTCTCCAATAATTAATTTTACTTAATTTTTTTTTATCCTCAGGGTCAGGGATTTCAATCCACAAGGAGATTGAGGAAACGATCAATTAATGATGTTAACTCAAATTGTGAAAGAGGCATAACGACTCTAATTCAAAGTGTTAATGAAGAGAAGGAAAGCAAGAAAATGAAAGTTCCATCCTCTTTACAACAAGAAAATGTGAGACTGATCAAGAACATTATTTTGATTTTTACATACTAATAATTAATAATAAAATTATAGGTGGCAAACAAATTAGATTAAATTATAAATGAATTAGATCGTATTATGATTCAAATGGGTTATAAAGATGTCGATTCATAAATATAGATTGAATTTTATTAGGCTATTTTAATATTCACTTTAAAATTTATGAAATCACTGATAATATAAATGTGCCACTAATGGATCGAATCATATATGAATTTAGGTCATGAATTGCATGCCAAAATTAGCCGCCTCTAAGTTTATTAATAATATAATGAGGGAATTATTGAATGAATTAATTAGTGTAGTATGCATAAATTGCAGTTGAAGGTACCTGCAAGGAGAAGTCAAAAGCTCAGTGATAAAATTACAGCTCTCCAAAAATTGGTCTCTCCATATGGCAAGGTTTGGCTTGAATCATAATATTCTTTGATTTTCTATTCCTGTAATTGGATTTGATTTTTGCCTACATTTTCAGCTAATTGAATTAAAATTATTTTTATTTTTATTAATTATTTTATAAATTTGCAGACAGATACTGCCTCCGTTCTTGAAGAGGCTTCTGTTTACATCAAGATTCTTCATCAACAGATTCAGGTATACATATATCCCTCGCCCGAAATGAAATCTTGAAAAAAAGAAAGAAATTTATGGTCATCGTTAATTCTTCTCTAATATTGCTAATTATTATTATTTTTTTCCTGTGGTAGAATTTATTTCAAATGTTGAATAAGCCATCCCCCTCGCAGGTAAACATCACTCAATATATATATATATATCAAAAAATTTATGATTAATAATTTATTGGTCAAAAAAATTGTAACCGTAAAATCATGAAATATTTTGTCAATTGATATATAAAAAAAAATTTGGTCGGACTGTATAATTTTAAACTCCGGTCCATCAATTATAAAATGCCATATCAGTATCAAATGGTCTGAAATTTTAAGGACATGACTTAAAATTATAAATTTAATTTTGATGAAATTAAATTTATTTGATAATTTTACGATTATAATTATTTTTTACCACGACATTATTAAATCTATAGTTTTGTGAGTAGCGGTATATATATTGGAATATTAATTTTTAAAAATTTTGGTTGTCACAGCATGAAAGAATTGATGGGGAAATGCAAGAGATGCAAAGTAGAGGGCTATGCTTGTTTCCCATATCAGTAGTGCAGAAATTGTATGAAGATCATTATTATTTTGCTATTTCTAATGATTATTCAACTAATCCCATCCAAATCCAACCCACAAATTTTTGATATATATTAACTCAGCACTCCAATATTATTCACTGTTATTTGCAGCTATAGCCTCTGGATTATATAATATATTTTCTACTTTTTCTTAAATTTCAAGAGATACATCATAGATTAGTCAAAATCTTTATTCTGACTACAATCTTCTTTATCCACAATTAAAAAAAAACTAAGAATTGGTTTGATAAAAGTGCAGAAAATTTTTAGTTTAATTTCTATTTGTCATTGGATATCTACAATTTATATCTACAAATACAGTTGAATAACTACAAAAATTCATATTAGTAGCTAAATTAATCTCCTGTTAAATATACCAAGTATATCTCGTAGACTTGTTTAGAAAATCTGCAAATAGAATCTAAATAAAAATCTAAACATAATATTTACTCCGCAACTATAGATCTAAAATTACAAGGATGCGACATGCTGTCATGTGCAACCATCCTCCAACATAGACACCATGATAAATGCTAGTAAAAAGTTGAAGAAAAGAAAAAGTAAAACACTAGAAGTGCTGATAAATATGACAAATGATTCAATTTCAATTGTTAAATGCCAGTGCGACATGTGAAATTAGGAGGACCAAAGTATATGTAACCATGCTCCAATATCATTCCATCCAAGCTCCAATAGAACCATAGGATGTTTATGAGACCAGAAAAGAAACAGGGTGGCAAGAAGCAACAGATCCAAGAACCATGGAGTTTCGAGCAATTTCCTCTCTTCCATTATAGGGAATTATGGGTACAGCATAACACAGATGGGATCAACATGCTGAACGCAGCAATACGATGCCATCCATAAAATACTCGACCCAATTCAGTCCCAACATGATCTTAATCCTCGGGACTTCGTTACATAAGCTTTTCTTTTACTTAAGAAAATATAACATAATAAAAACGAAGCTACTTTAATTGCTTTCAATTACTTGAGAAAACAAAAGGATGAAACCAGAGGAATTGGGATCTAGAGAATGAAAACAAAGTGCTAATTTCTCCATATTCTATTTTAAGCTCTAAATATTTCTCCATTTTCCATTTTCAAATCAATTTTCTCAGAGCTACTCCTTAAACATATAAAATTCAAGTAGAAAACAAAAACAAAATGGTTCTAGCAGCAGTGGAAGTAGTCAGAGTCATTTTAACAAAGTAAGCTAAAGCCCTTGAGCTCTTGGAGGAAGAGCGAGTGGCTAGCATTTGCTCCTGACCCCACCCTTAAGGATCGTAGAAAGTTCGTTCTCGGTGATTCAAGCGGGGATTTTTCACTCTATTCATTGCCCTTTGGTTGACCCGTCACCTCGTAGATGTTGACCTTCTTTTTTAATGAGGGGAAAGAAGCAACCTTACTAGAAGTCCGGCCCAGCCTAAGAGGCAAAGAGATCCGATCATCACCAACCCCTCGTAAATCGCCAATCCCCATCCCATCTCCCTCACTGTAGTTTCTCTTCAATCTAGTTCAGATTTCAGTTGCTTTAGTGAAAAAGTACAGTAGATAAACAAACACACTTCTCATTTTGTTAATGTCTCTTCTTGATTTGGGTATGGAGTTTGTCTCTTCCATGGAATGAAAAAGATAAGTTTCTCTCTGAACGAAAAATGAACTCGCAACCTTCCTCAGTTCTGTCAATTTTTAAATTTTTGTAGAGAAGATAACAAAAAATGGCAAAAAACAAAAAAAAAAAAAGAAAAGAAAAACAGAGATGCACTCATCTGTTGAATGGGCCGCCTCCCACGGCGTCGCCCGGGGTGAAGAATGATTATATTTGTCACGGGTGAATTTCTAAACCGCATATCTCGCGCCCAAAGAGCAAGATTGATTCAGTGCAAAGCATAAAGATAATTTTTTTCAATTAATTATATTTGTCACGGGTGAATTTCTATACCGCGTTCCCAAATATTCGGAGCGGATTTCCCAAATATTACGCTATGTATTCAATTTATGTACGAAACTACAACTATAGAAACGTATATATACGTGTGTTTCGGTACATCTTTCTATCCTTTAATTTGCTTTAGTTTCAAGTCATCAGGATGCAGTCGCCATTGTTAGGTCCTGGATACAGGTTTAGGCCTTCTGATGAACAGTTATTTGGTTACTACCTTTACAAGAAAATCACGAATGCCAAGTTTAAGATGAAAGAGGAGGAATTCTTAGTAAAGGATTGTAATTTGTACGGCGATAAAGAGCCATGGGAAGTATGGGAGAGTTTTGGGGGCCAATATCTACGTGAGGACGATGATCTCTATTTCATCACTCCGTTGAAGAGAAAAGGGCGCCAGGGAACCTCGAATTTCGATCGACGAGTTGGGGTTTGTGGAACATGGCATGGCGAGAACAAAGGTGATGAATTTGTAATGGAATTTGGAAATTACCCCATTAGTTGCGGAATCAAGAAAAGGTTCAGTTATAGAAACCCATCTTCAGTCCATCACTGTAGGTGGATAATTCATGAGTATAGTCTTCCTGAAATCAGCGATTGTTTGGTTCTTTGTCGGCTGAGGAAAAACTTTCCATCTCCTGCCATGGCTGAGAAGAAGAGGAGAAGGCTTGAAATTTCCAACGCTGAACCTATCCGATGCAAAAGACTTGCGGTGGATGATTACAATACTTCAACGGGGTCCAGACCTGTCTGGAATCGCCAATTTCAACGAGGAGAAGTATCTCAAGTTGCATCAACAGAGATAAAAAGTATAGCAGCAGAGAATTATGATGGTACGTTGGAACATCGGAAAGCAGATTTATTGACCGGAACAGCCAATTCAGCAATTGCATCACCGGAGATGGACGTGATTTATCTGGACGGCATGTTGATGGAGCCGGCATTTGATTGCTCGTTCAACATTGAGGAGCTGCTGGGCGATGATTAGTGACTTTTCAAATGGAAACAGAACTTAGTTATTAATCTTTTGTTTAATTAGTTTGTGATAAATGTGTATTTCTGGAGTTCTTCAAGCTGCCAATAATAAATTCACTTCATGTAATTCATGGTTCAACGTTGTTTTAAGATTAAATTAATACGGCATACAGAACAAAAGAATTTTAGGATAAAATATTATTGAAGACAGCAAGTGGAGACAAAACAATAAATAAAATCAAATAGTACTATAATTCATTTATAAATATGAAAAATTTTGTTTAGAATATTATACTACATTTTCTTCTACCCTTTGGATCTCACTTTTTTATTATATTGTTAGTTAGCAAAATAGAAATAAAATTCTTGTTTTGCTTCAGATAAAATTTCAACTTTATTTCAAGAAACATCACAAATACAAGGCACAAAAATATTCCATAAAAAATACACTTAAACTTGACAAAAAAATATTTAATTATATACTTTGATTTTACGAATAATATTTTTCACACCTAATTTTTTTTGAATAAAAGTTCAACTTTATTTCAAGAAATAACACAAATACAAGGAGAAATTAACATTCCATTAAAAATATATAAAAACACAGTACACTTGATAAAGAAAATTCAAGTGCCAAAAGAATTTTGAAGTAATGGATACATTTTTGCCAATATCAAGAGTTGTTTGGTTTATAAAAAAATTATGCATAAAATTGAGGTGTGTATCTAATTAATTTTATCAATGAGTTGAGATTTGTAACTAAATATTTTTTTTAATCTTTCCAAATTCATATTACTAAAATGTTTTTTGAAATTTTTTTTTTCTATAAGAAAATAAAAAGTAAAGGTCCGAAATTAGAATCTTTCAGTATATTACAATCAACTTCTAATAGTGAAATGTCTTACCAGAAAAAAATTGAATTTTCTTTTCTTAAACTTAACTTTTAGATGAAATTAGCATTATATTCCACATTTAATTTACATCTGTTTCGTCTCATTTTATTTTATTTTATTCTAATTTTTTTGTTACAAATTTCTTATTTATCACGGATTTCAATTACAATCACATAGCTGATGGTGCTTGAAAAAAATAAGCATAAATTGGGGCCAATTGATAAGTAAAAAAAAATCCAGGGATTTATTCAACATCTTCCCGAGTTCCGAGATTTCCTAATGAAGATTGAAGATTTCCTAATGCATCCATTTGTTTTGAATTTGATTTGATATCTCGATATCGTGTCAATTAGGAGTGTTCAATTTTTGGGTTGAACCAACCAATCCGATCAGACCAAACCGACCAAATCAGTAAAATACGGTTTAGATTGCTTTGGACTCGGGTTGGTTATATTTTCACTTTTCTAATGAAGAAAAGTCGGGTTATTTGATGAAACCGACTATTTTCCTCCTCTTCTTCATTCTCTCCATATCTCTCGTGCCCCTCAGCTCATCTCTGCGAAATCGATCGTTCTCACCATCTCTCTCTCGTGCCCTAAGCTCTCTCTGACCTCAAATCATCTCTGCGAAACTGGTCGTTCTCATTGTTCTCTCCTTCCCTCGCTCTCGTGCGTTAGGATCTCTCTTCCCTCAGCTGGCAATTTGATCAGAGATGCCTCGTTAAAATCCAGCACACTGATGTGCCTCTTTCCTATTATACAGGACTTCTTGGTGAGTTTTTGGTACACTTAATTATCATTAATTAGCTTAAGAAAAGATTCTAATATAGAATTACTGATCGTTTTGGATACATTAAGGAATGCCGGGGCATACTGCTTATGTTGGGTTGTACGAAATATGTGCTCCTAAGAAAGGAGAATATGTGTTCTTTTCCTCGGCATATGGTGCTGTTGGCCAAATATTTGGTCAACTAGCTAAGCTTATGGGTTGTTATGTTGTTGGCAGTGCTGGAAGCAATTAATGAAAAGGTACTATTTATTTTAGTTGGTTACATATTTTTTATTAATTACACAAGTTAATATCACTAATATGCTTATTTATTTTGTTGCTTGGTTGACCAATAAAGGTTAATACCCTGAAGAACAAATTAGGATTTGATGACGCTTTTAACTATAAGGAAGAGCATGACTTGAATGCAGCACTGAAAAGGTAATTAATAATGTTTTTATACATGATGATGATGATGATGATGATGATGATGATGAGCAAATTAGTATTTCTTTTTTTAATTGAACATATTAATTTAGCAGAGCTTATAATTTGCAGGTATTTTCCAAATGGAATAGACATATACTTGGAGAATGTAGGTGGGAAAATGCTTGATGCAGTTCTACTGAACATGAGAATTCATGGTCGAATTGCAGCTGCTGGAATGATTTCTCAGTACAATCTTCAAGAACCTGAGGGCATAAGAAACTTGATGAACATCGTTTATAATCGAATTTGTATGCAAGGATTTCTGGTTTATGATTACAATGATGTGTATGATAAGTTTTTGGATCATGTGATACCTTATGTCAAAGAAGGAAAGATTACTTATATCGAAGAAATCAATGAAGGCATTGAGAGTGGGCCTTCTGCCTTAGAACGACTCTTTACTGGCGAAGCCACTGGAAAAGGAGTTATTGCCGTTGCTTCTCATTGATTTAACTAATTGTTAGTGATAGCATGCCCTTTTGTTTATGCCTGTTTGTTTCTTCTTTTATAATCAAATAAATTTTTGTATTTTGTTATCAATTTTTTTAAATGTTTTTCAATGTTTTAAAAATCGGACCGGCATATCAACTAAGTCGCGGTTGGACCAGTTTGATTGAAATCATATTGTGATTATGTTTATTTGTTCATTTCATGTTGCAATATTAGTTTTTATTTAGGAGATGTATTTTATTCCAACTTTTCATTCATTTTTCAAGTTGGCTTTGGCAAAGTTTTAACTTAACAATATATTCCCGGAAAATTTAGATTATAATTAGTAAAAAAAATTAAATTTAAAAAATGGATATGAATGTTGTGGTCAGATTTTGCAATTAAACGATGTTTGATTATATATAGATATATATCTATTTATGCTATCTAAAAGTATAAAGTAAATGAAAAGTGAATTTTTTTTTTTTGAAGATAAAAAAATAGTAACTTATAATTTACAGCAATCAACGAAAATAACAATTTTTTTTAAAGATTTTGTAAATGTAAAAACACTATATATAACAATTTAATAAGAGTTTAACAAAATTGAAATATTAAAAGTAGACCTATCAATTTTAATTTAAACTCTTAGATTTGATTTAAATTCGGTCTAAATGTAACATGATGTCGACTATGATTTAAAAAAAAGGCACATCATGATTTGATATAAAAAATAAAAAATAAAAATTAAATCGATTGAATTATGAATAGATCATTAACTAATCCAATTAAATTTAGATTATATTTGGATCAGATTAAAATTTACCACCTCCTATTGAATTGAATCTTTTATTTAATTCCCCATATATCTTTGAAGCTTCTTGAACAAGGCATTTAAAAAAAAATAAAAAAACCATGATGGTTCTGTAAATCCATGGAAAGTATGCAATATCCAACAAGTAGAACAAAATGGCTCCAATATGCAGGTTAATTACGCATGTGGTTATCGAATTTTTAGACTTATAATCAAATGGTTATAATAAAATAATTTGTAATACAAAAATCATCAATATTCTATTTTATTTTAATTGAAGTAAAAATAGCCAAAAAATAATTCTTTATATTATCGGAGTGACAATTAAACATGTGCGCCACTTATGATTATTACGTTATTTTAGAATAAATAATCTTTATAAGTTGAACTATCAGATGAAAAAAAAATTATTTCATTATGTAAATATAAAAAAATGCCATGTACAAAAAAATTCTAGTAACTAATTAATTATGATTTATTTGTAGAGTTAATTGGTATTAAAATAACATGACAATCATATATAATCCGCTTAATTGTTATTTTTGTGATATAAAAAGTTAATTTTCATATCATTTTTACTTTAACTAAAACAAAATAGAATTTTGATAATTTTTGTATGACAAATTATTTTATTATAACCATTTAGTTATAAGTCATAAAATTCGATAACCACGGATGTAATTAACCTGCATAATTAACCAGCATGGATTTAATGCATGTTTTTTAATAAAAATACAGAAAAATAAAATATTTCATTAATAATTTAATTTCACTCCAAAAATAAAACTATATACAAATATTAAATATACAAATAGTAAAAATTAGTCTAACAAAATCTAATCTATTTTGAAAATTTAATATCTTTTTTCATGCTATATTGAGACTCTACCTTTTCAAATTTAAATAACTAATTACGAATGGTAATTAAAGTTTTCACATTTTCAAGTAACATAGATATCCGCCATTTCATAAACAACTACAAAAAAAAAAAAAACAAGCATAAGTACAAAAAATAAATATATATGTATGGTGTAATTAAATGTTTGACAATTGTAGAACAGCAAAATATTATTCGTACATATATATATATATATATATATATATATATATATATATATATATATATGCAATAAATAAATTAGTAATCCGAACAATATATAGTTATATGCAAAATGTCTTCTATTTGGCCAGTATTAGCATTCTAAATCTTTGAAGAGACAAATATTAGAATTGTTTGTAGTTGCTCTATAGTTTTCATTTTCTTCATGATCTGTCATAGTTATCTTCCATTGCAAATTCCCATTCTCTACCTAACCTCTCCCGCATTGGCTACATGCCAAGGATCTTCATCTTTCTTGCATCTGCATGCTAGAGTATAAATTAATTAAGGTACTTTCTGGTTTCCCTCTTGTTTCCAGAAAAATAAATATAAAGTTTTAATCCTTTTATCTGTTTCATTTAAAGCAAGATAATTTTACTTTATATGTGCAGGTAGGCAGGAGCTTTCTCATCCTCATCCTGCTAGCTTAACAGCTATATATTTATTGATTATACATGGACACATTAATTTTCAGTAGCCATTAATTAGATTGTTAATTGTTTTGGCAACAGACAACGAATATTATAATTAAGCAAAAGAAAGCAAAATATGGAGGCTAAGGATTGCAGAAGAATATCTATACAGCCCAAATAACAGACCCGTTTGGGTCAGTTTTATATGGGCATTTAATGGGTTTGGCCCAATGACCCAATAATGAACAAGATTAAGAGAAAAAAATATCATAAACCGAAATAAGAGGAATATAGAAAAAGGGTTACCACTTACCAGTTGCTGGCAAGTTGAATTTCGGTTAACCAAATAATCAAACCGAACCAACCGAAAATTTTGGTTCGCTTACCATTTGGTTACCATATAATTTCGGTTCGGTTCGGTTTGTCAAAATTCCAATATTTCGGTTTTAGGCCTACCCTAATGTTTTTAGAATCCGGTTTTTCTCTGTTCTACCTCTACGTTTGCATGGCCAAACTAATTTGAAGCATGATTTGAGCCGAAATCTCTTCCTTATTTCTGGATTTGGAGTGTCTCAGTGAAGATATCAAGTTCCATTTCTTCTTCTATATTCAGAGTTCCAGGTAGTTCTCGCACTTTCTTCTGGTTTCCTTCTTGCGGAATTTTGCTATTTTGCACTCCTTGTGTGCTTATATTGATGTCGTGAAGTTTAGCAAGTTGATTTAGCAAGATTAATAGCAGCGAGGGATTTGAATTTATAATTACACTTCAATATTCGTTGGAAATTGTTTGCCCACTACCTGCTCGATATAATGCCTAATTGAAGTGTCCGTGTGAAATTCTTTTTTTTTTTAATTAAAAATTTCACCTAAATTCTGTGACATTTCTGTTGAGAACGGGATTTTGCTCATTGGAAACGACTTTTACCATTATTTTCACATGGTTGAGATGTGAATCAAATGAGAAGGTTTTTGTAGGCTAACAATGTTTTTCTGACTTTAATGGGAATAGGTGGATTAAATGGAAGCGAATGATGTTTGGGAATGGAATCTTGTACTTAAGTCGCTAGAATTGCAGAATTAATGTTGTTTGTGCTTCTTGGGAGAAAAACAACAATGTAGCAAGGAAAATATTGGAGCTATGTTATAATTTTGCTTGAACTATAATTACAATTGTTTTTATTTGCTTTCTGCTGGTAGAGCTCGAATTGATTGGATTAGGCTGAGTTGTTTGTCGCAAAGATGTGTGTGTTGTTCATCTTCTTTTATGGTGTTTTTCTAGCTAAGGTTGTAAATGATGTACGAGTTAAGCTAGTTTATGCCGCAAATCTACTTTTGCATAAGTATTGAGCATTTGCAATAAGCCTTAATTGCAATTCTAATTTTAATGGTGGGTTAGAAGAACAAGGAGCAGTATGTTGCATTAGAACCTTACACACATTTTTCATATTTTTCTATCCCACTATACGTTTGAGTTCTCAACCTTTATAAAAATCCTAGCTCTCTTTGCATTTCTGCGATTTATCAGCCATTTTCTGAAAATGCTTCTACTTGTTTCTATGATGAACTTAGTAATTGGTTGGATGATTTCTTTTTTCTTTGTTATTCAAAGTTAATGTCAAATTAGCAAATTAAGCTGTTATAATTGATTTTACAGTCGTTTGATTCTTGAAAATTTTTTTTGTGCATCTTCTGGGTTTTCTGAGTCACTGTAATTTTTAGATTTAGGGCTTGGGCTTAATATAACAAGCTAGAATGGAATTTTATGCAGTTATCACATCCTTGGAAATTCAGCATTCCTATTAATTTATTCAAGTTAGTCCTATCTGTTTTCTTCCTTCTTTTTGCTGGCTGGCTGATTTTTTATTGCTCTTATTAGGAGAGATTAATTGGGCGTCAAAGCGTGCTAATATGATTCTTGTGGTCCTTTCTTATTATATTAGGCATACTCTTAAAAGTTACGAGTGATAATTAGCGGTTTTGAAATATGTGTATGTAGCAGCAGCAAAAATGGTGATAGTGTTTTGAAAACTAATTCAAGAGAATGCCAAATTACTTGTTTGTTTAAATTAGTTCTATTTTTTTAATTATTTTGAATTTTTACCTGATTGGAGCATCAACTTCTGAAATTTTTGTCTAAAATTTTCCACTAATGCTGCAATATGATAGGCATTTCTTCATGCTATTTATCTCAGATTATTAGTTAATTGTTGCAGTTCATCCTCTAGAAGACAAAGATTAGTAATTCATGTCTTGTAATTGCTTGTTTCTTTTTTCTTTAGCATTCATCAATTATTGTAATTTCTCCAACTGTGCACGATGAGTTAAAAACTAAAAGTAATGCTTATGTAATGATTTATTTCCAAGAATAAATCAAGAGAGTTAGCTAACCATTATTTTCACAGTTTAACAAATTTGTTCTTGTTTTCCCATTAATTTTTCCTATTATTTTCAATATTAATTCTCTATTCCCTTGTCAAACTGTTCGATGGTTTTATCCCCTTGGTTTGGTGGTTTATCATCAATTAATCTTTATTCTAGAACTGCTTTGTTAATCACCTTGAACATGCAGCCCCATGAACTTCCATGTCAATTTTGTAGTCCTCTCCTTAAGGAGAATTTCCACTATTCATTGTTTTAATGAGTTTGCTACTTGGTATGGTTCCCTCCAACATCTCTATAGTAGTTGGCTTGGTTTAAAATCAGCAGCTTGATCTCTTGCTTGGTTGATCCTGGCTGCTTAAATGTAGAGCTGCAACCTAGCTTTGATACGGCTTTGTATAGCATTTATGTAAAGGTTTTCCTATTTTATTACCTGCTTATGGAAAAATCAGATAGTTGATTTGATAAAGAAACCCTGGAGCAGCAAATAGCAAATCAAAATCCTTGTGTTCTACTACTCATTATTACTTTTTGCTTATTCGTAGATCATATATTGTTCTTTACATGTTGCCATTGCAGTTATTGCAATCTTTTGATATATTCAATTTCTATATTTTCAAGGCAATGTAGTTTTATTTTTTTTTCCTTTTCTTTTTAAATTAGTTTGAATATTGTTGCTGGTCAGATGTATAATATGGTGGTTGAATTGCTGCAAATATAGAAGGTTGTCTGCGTTAGAAGATTAGAAATGACTATTTGAAATGCGTAAGATCAACTGAATTAAAGAGAACACCTGATTCAATTAAGTGACCTATATGTGTTTTTTGTGCTTTGATATAGTTTCACTTGTCTCTCATTTTTCCATGTATTTTCTCGCTCGCTTTTTGTCTTTTTTACATCTTTGTCTACGTGTTTGTTTTTCATTGTTATTGCCTATATGATCAAAATGCATATTTGTAGCCTGAAATCATTGTGGTTGGCATTTCAATTTCATATTTTAGAGATTAATTTCATGTTTTCTCACCTTCTGGTTGCAGTTTAGAAACCTTCACCAGTTTTAGTTAGAAAAAATATGGCACATAGAACAAGGCCGATGACAGCTCTCGTGTTGTTTACTGGGATCAATTTCATCATGGTGCAGACAATCAATCCAGTCTATGATTTTGTGTGCTTTCATCCGTACTGGGAAAGAAGGGTATGTTATAATTTTCTCTTCTATAGGGCAATAGGAAAAAAAATATTCTCTTCTGTGTAATACATTATATTTTGAATTATTAATCTTTTTGAACAAAGTTAAAACATGGGCATGCTGGTTGAATGGTTATAAACTATATAGCTTGCCTTCTTAAAATGTTGATTTTTGCTAAACAAACAGATGCCTGTGTCAGTTGCCTTTGTATGCTGACCCAATGAAGCAAATGCCTTTAGCTTGAGAACTTTGAGCAATTCGAAACATGGCTACCATTCTAGTAAATATAGGGGATCATAGCCTACATGTTTGCTTTTTTTTTTTTTTTTGTGAATATGCATAGTTTGATTACTAGTCTAGTGAAAGTGTAACTCATTAAGCATAGAGAGAGAATGTTTTTGAATTTAAACGTTAGGGCTATTATTTTATCGTTCATGCTCTGCATTTATAAGGAAACAATCACTTTGTTGGTTTTTTTTTCCCGAACAATAATCTATTGGGCTGTGAATGCACAAGTTTCGCTGAGGGAAAATGTCCATTTAACTGAAATATGTAATTCTTGAATCAGGGAGAAATATTCTGCTGAATCATAAATCAGGTGATCAACATGTGGAACACAAACTTTTTTGGCTACCTGACCATTTGAAGAATTTTATTGTGGTCTAGGTGCCAGCAAGAAGATTTGATATGATGTAGTGAGCATATATATTCGTGAAAAGCAAATATTCAACTACGCTGCTTTTGTGCTTCCATTGAAGCCATGCTACAAAAGTAACGCTGTTCATGTGAATGGAAACAAAGCAGCTTGAACTTGAAGTATAGTGCTGATAGTTTTTTCATATAAAAAGAACAATTTAAGAAGTATGTCTCCTTTGATTAGTAGTTCTAGCTGATGCATTGACATGAATGAAGAATAATTAATCAATGCCTCCATTGGTGAGTATGCATTATGTTAGCTGTTCAATGATCTTCTTGATGATTTTTTATCTTGGATTCTCTTTAGAGAGAGCGCCGTCGCCAGGAACGCGAGTCTGCTTTAACAAAGGATTCTACATGAACAGACCATTGTGTTTGCGGTTAGACTTCCGTGGTGATTAGTTTTGAAAGTAGCGTGTGCCAAGTATTGCAAATTTTGGCCGGGCCATGGTCAAGCCAATTAATTAGCCTTTGCCATGGGAACCAGGAAAATGTCGGACGCAAGATGAGACGAAATCAGCAACAAAATTTGCGTCTATGGATGCGCCTGGAAGAAACCTGTTACAGCATCCCCTTCAACCTAGAACTATTTATATTGCTCATATTTCTATGCTTTCAAAGTTTGTGGAATTTTGATTTTAATAATGAGTTTATGGCAAAGCAAATCTTATTTTCAGCTTGTTGGCAAAGCAAACCTTATTTTCAGCTCGTTTATCACTGTGATTACCATTAAATCTATTCTCTCCATTTATCATAAGGAGGACATTTGCATAATACCAAGTGATTTGATCTAACCAAATATCAAACTATCCAAATCGGAGAACATTATTATCAAATAAAAATTGGAATATCATTTTTTTTTTCTTAATTCCAAAGGAGGAATTATATATTCAAATGACGTTTAAACTTACAAGAAACAAAGGAAGACTGCTGTCAAGTATCCGAAAAACTAGGCTGCAACGCCTTTCTACCCTAGACATGGGCATGACATTAGCCGATCTAGGAATATAATTGTAAGAAACATTGCACAAAGGTATAAGCAAACTAGGACCCAAATCATATTTAAGGACCCGTAACTTATTTCTCTAAGCAACAATCACCTAAGGTAGACATGGGCAAAGCCTTTAAAATGCTGGTGATTTTTCCAAATATATCTTTTTATTGAGCTTCCTTGCTTACTTTCATTTGATTATACCAAAGAAGATTACTTTCATAGAAGATTTCCTCTTTACTTTCTACTTTTTTAACCAAAGAGATGGGCTCAAGTAAAAGGAGGTTTTAATTTTACGAAAAATATAAATTTTTTTAATAATTGCATACAGATAAAATGAAATTTAAATTTTATTTATATGATAAAATTGAAATTGAAATTTTATTTATATGATAAAGTAACCAAATTTTTAATTATCTAAACTAAATATGATTATGCAATATAATAAAACGACATCTTTTGAACCGATTTTTCCATTATAAAGGGTCGAAATTAAACAAATTGGAGTACTGTTAGGGAAAAAAATAAAAAAAGACACTTACATTTAGGGATGGAGTGTAAATAGAACTCTATTCAATTAAAAAAGTCATCAAACTCTCAATTTTTAAAATACGACAGATTCCCAAAATTAATTTTATAGTAAAATATTACAATTGGTTTGTTTAATTGTCTCATGTTATCATTTTCTTTTTAGAATTTATATTTTCAATTTAATCATTAATAAAACTAGTTCTTTTGAATTCAAGCCTTCGTCCCTCTTCCCCTTCTGTAAAAAATAAAATATAAAACTATTAAAAAACTATTGGATTTGTACGACCTTTGCCTGGGCGTTGGGCTTACCGTCTAATTTCCTCTTTTTGATTTGGGTTTCTGTGCGGGCCGAGTTAGAAAGAGTTCAAAACAAGTTTTAGTAGAAGGACAGTTTAGTAAATCCATTTCCTTCCCTAACTATATTTGCGTTAGGGTTTGCCCTCCTTCACCCTCTCGCAAAACCTTAATTCTTGTGGCGTTTCTGCGACTCATCTCTGCGGTATGTTCGATTTCATCCGAATGTATATTTTTCTCATTGTTTATCTATTATAGAATTATCTACAGTTGTATGAATTTCTGGAAATAGTTGTCCTTGTTTATCTGAAGAACTTAGGCTTCCTTCGGTATGGTTATAAGTCTTTGTGTATTTCTGTACTTTTACCTTATTTTGCTACATTTCTTTCAAACAAAGTGAAAGTCAATCCAAACGCAGCCTTAGTCATTGTTTTTATGATTTTTTTATGAGATATCTTTATTCTTTGTTATTCAAAGTTAACATTAAATTATCAAATCAAGCTGTTGTATTTGATTTTGAAGTCGTAAGTTTTGTATCACTCTAATTTAATTTTTTTTCCCGGTGGTTTACTTTATCAGTGACCACTAAGTTTAGGGCTTCGGCTTAGTTTTATGTAGGGTGTGCAAAACAGGAAACTGGGAAAAATAGATTTGGTTTATTGCTTTGTTCAGTTCTGTTAGCTTAAGTCAGTTAAAATATTTTTGGTTTCTGATTTAGCTTCATTTTGATTTTGTGTTTATGGATCCTGAAGATTTTTACTTCCTTCGAGCTTTACTTCCAAACGTATATTTTATAATTTAGAACAGGATGAAAAATTGAAGAACAGAACAATTCCTTCTCAATTTCCATTGTTCTTCTGAAATGCTGTGTTCTCTGTTGTATTTTACAATCTATTGAAATTCTTTGGAATTATTTTATAATCTCTGTGCCCTTATGTTCTCAGTTGTATTTTATTTCAATGCAGAATATGCATTTTAACTAGTAAACTTTCTGGCTTTTAAATCTTGTTAATATATTCTTATTTGATCAATTATAAAAAGTTTAAACTGAAATAACCCACCAAAACGATCAAAGTATAGTTCAGTCGGTCAGTTCGGTTTTTATAGCCAGTTTGGTCAATTTGGTTTTTATATATATATCAAGGTTGGTTTGTTCGGTTAATTGGCTTTCAGACCAAATCGGCCAAATGCTCACTGCTAATTTTTTGCACTTGTAGCATTCTTGGAGATTCGGGATTCCTATTAGTTTGTTCAAGTTGATCCTATCATTCTTATTAATATTATGAGTTGTAATTAGAGCTTTTGAAATATTTGTAGCAGCAGCGACAATGGTGAGAGTTAGTGTTTTGAATGATGCTTTGAAGAGCATGTACAATGCTGAAAAGCGTGGGAAGCGCCAGGTCATGATCAGGCCTTCCTCAAAAGTGATCGTCAAATTTCTCCTTGTGATGCAGAAGCACGGTATCTTTTTTATTTTTACATTTATTTTTCTTTTTCATTGGAAAAGTTTAATGAGTTCTTGATTTATGCTTGCATCTTTCATTTTGCCTCATAGGGTACATTGGCGAGTTTGAGTATGTAGATGACCACAGGTCTGGTAAAATTGTGGTTGAATTGAATGGGAGGTTGAACAAATGTGGGGTTATCAGCCCTCGTTTTGACATCGGTGTCAAGGAGATTGAGGGATGGACTGCAAGGTTACTTCCGTCAAGACAGGTCAGGAGAGAAATCTAGATACCCAAATTTTTTTGGAATAATTTTCTTATGCATGATTTCATTGCCATCATGAACTTTTATATACAATTCGTTCGGATCATATGGTTAATTTGTGTGCTGGCGGGTATACTTATGTTTCGGTTAATATAGTTACATCTTTGATTTTCTTTGAATGTATAGTTACATCTTGATATAGGAGGCTGAAGTGTTATTGTGCACATTAGTTAATTTCAAACATCTAATCAAATTCATAATTGCTTCTGGTGTCGATATCTGGATTGACATTGAATTGCAGTTTGGTTACATTGTGTTGACAACTTCTGCTGGTATTATGGACCATGAAGAGGCTAGAAGAAAGAATGTTGGTGGCAAAGTGCTTGGTTTCTTTTACTAGGCTAAGCTGCTTCTATTTTCTTCTTTTCTTTATTTTTGGTTGAGGAAATTTATTCTGCCTTGAGGGATTTTTGTTGAACCTTTGTCTTCACTTCTTTAGGATTTAGAATGTATGCTGGTTTCAGAAAGCTAGTGTTGGCATTTATTTGCTTGAATTAAATATTGATATTTTCTGTAGCCCACATTTACTTGTGGAAGGAGTTATGTTTGTTATCAAAATTATTTTGATGAAGATCAATCTAATCTGTTGTTTTATCCATATGCATGGTATTTGTTATCTTACCATTTCTTGCCTGTTTGTACTGAAGTTGCAAATTAGGGATAATACATAAAGTTTTGCCATTCTGTTTCAAGTCAATTTGACACCTAAAGTTTATAAAACCTAAACTAATAAACACCCATTCCTAATTATTATGCTGATGTGGAGGAATTGAATCTGAAATGGACATGCATTTGTAAACCACGTTCCAGTGCAGCATGAGAGTGTGATTAATTCCTGCTTTCTTTCCCTTCCCGACAACTATCAGCTCTTCCACGAGTCTTCCATAAATCTATCTTCAAGCTTAAATTAGAAAATAATGTAAAACGATGGTCTCTTTTAGAGCATGTACAATGCTATAAAATTCGTGAAGCCTGGGCCACTTTTTACTAATTTGTCTGTTTTTTTTTTACGTATTATTTTATAGGAAAATTTAAATTTTATTTATTTATTATTTTTAAATTTTTAATATAATATAATATAATTTTTTTAATAAAATTAAAATTAATAATTTAATTTTAATTACGTAATTTAATATTGAATTTAAATTTATTTTAATATTTTTTTAATTCTAATGCAAATAATAAGAATGACAGAGGGAGTGTTTTTTTATTATAAGAGGGACTGGCCACTTGGTTATCTCCCTCAGGGCACCGTACCTCTTGATTGGCTTAAAATTGAAAGCTGCCATGTGGTCAGCCCGAATAAAAAAATACATATTTATTTGAATTATTATAAAAATTGTTTTATTTTTTGAAAATTATTATAAAAAAATTGAAAATTTTAATTAAAATTATTTGTTTAATGTGTTAATTTCTTTGTTTTAATAAAAATTTTATGTGGAAGGGTAAATGAGTCTCAAATATAGAACTCACTGGCAGAGTCTCTTTTTTTTTTTTTTTTTCAAATTCCACTCTGTGACATGACACTAAAAGTGGGTTGCACAAAAATAGGATATGAGACTTTCCCATTATGGATGTCTTTGTGGAAGTCATTTTTATGATTAATTGACAAAGAAAATGTTCACAAGTCCGAAATTCAATAAAAGAAAATAATTTCATAAATTTTACGCACTTCACTCTAAGCATTAATTGGGATGTGCCAAAAATATATTTACTCAAATCTGTTTTAAATTATTTTTCATTAAGGTTTTTTCAGACAAATTAATAAGTATAATTAAGAGATTAGATTTTAAACAAATTTGTACTCTTTTCGTCTCAAAATAATAGAAATATTTTTATTTTCACACAATTTTAGACAAGTTGATTTTTATTGTTTAGGCATAATTTTATACTCGGTTTACCAATTATGCCCTTTATTATTTTTAAATATAAAAATAATTATTAATAATGTATTAGGGGTGGAAATGTAAATTGCCATAAATTATTTTGATAAGTGGAACTTAAGTTTAATATAAGTCTTTGTCTCTTTGATAGTAGTGGCTAGTGTGATGGAGCGATAAATATAAATATTAAATATCACATATTTTTTTTATCTTTTGTTGGAAATTAGATAAAGAATTTAAGGCAAATTTGTGTATTATTGAAAAATTAAATAAGAGCATTATAGGTATTTCAAGCGCAAATAAATGGATAAAAAAATAGCAGGTATCTTATATTTTGGTATTAAAAAAGAAAATGTTTATATTATTTTGGGACAGAAGGATTAATGTTTTGTTGAAAATACTTTTATTTAATTTAGAGTTGACCAAGATAATGAGTCGAATTAGAGAAAATTTAGAAATGAGAAAGATTGTTGATGAGAATAAATCTTGAAAAAAAATTTAATACTCTTTTAAACTTATGAAAGTGACAGATATTTAGAAACAAAAAAAATATTAGTTAAAAGTTAAAACGACAAAAAAAAATTATACATTCGTGATGTAACTATATTAAAAA
Organism: Excoecaria agallocha; assembly: GCA_037975025.1. NCBI lineage: Eukaryota > Viridiplantae > Streptophyta > Magnoliopsida > Malpighiales > Euphorbiaceae > Excoecaria > Excoecaria agallocha. The sequence goes on from CM075815.1 coordinate 5,803,440, forward strand.
TCAAAATCAACAAACCAGTTAACTGAATTAACGGTTATAGTTCGTATTTTTCGTACTAATTAGTAAAATTATTAATAAAATGATTAAAAAAATCCTTATCCACTCTTGAGCAATATATGGATGGCAAGTATGAAATAACTGTGTTTATAACTTAACAAAATTAAAAAAAAAAAAATCATCAATAATAAATATTAAAAAATTAAAAACATAACATCATCTGAGGTCGAAGAAGCTTATTCAGTGTCAAAAATCTAAAATCTGAAGCAATTCCAGGACATGAAAGAAGCTCAGCATTCATTAATACTTAATCATAAGATTAATTAACTTCATAATACTTAATTAACTTCATAACATCACAAAACAAAATAAAAATTAAATTACTTAACGAAGGAAAAAAAAAAAAACACACCGATGAAGAATCATCTCAAATACAAACATAATATTCCCACTAAAAATATATTAATGTGAGAAGCAATATCTATATACTAATACATTGCCAAAGGATCATAGTTGCCCTAATGGTATAAAAACCATCATGACCTTACTTTTACATAAAATAACTCCTCCTCCTCCATCTCCGGCTCCTCTGTCTTCACCTCCGCCGCCCACAGAGGCCGGAAAAACCCATTTGTATGATTTAGAGGAAGGATATAAATTTGTGGGAAATTATTTTATATGTATATATAGAAAATCCCATACCTTCATCTCTCAAAAGGACTTGAAGGTGTGAGAAGTTGAAACAGTATGTGGAATTTAGTAGTAATAAAGATTAATAGTGGAGAAAGGATCTTCCAAGCATATGCTTTGAAGCGCAACTTAATTATATGGGTTCCTCTTTGCTTTTATAATTATTTATTTGGTTTTTTTTTTCTTTTTAACCTTTTACTTTCTTGTTAATAATTATTCATGAGACATTAAGCAGAATATTAATGGAATCTACGTAAGATATTCTTTGCCTTTGTAGTTTTTCTCAACTTTTTTTTTTGTGTTCCATGGCATCAGGAATCGGGAATGCTCATCATATGCCATTTATTTCTCTCTCTCTCTCTCTCTCTCTCTCTTTTTTGTTAGTACGATGGATGGTGGTAAACATTTGATTGGCCAGTCACTCCCTTTTTTTTTTGTAATTATTAATTTTTAAATAGATTTTTACATTAGTTCTTGTGGCAGCAATTTTTCTTATGGAGAAATTTTTAAGATGGAATTTATAAATTAAGTTTTGGACTTCTTGACCACAAAACTGAAGTGATTTGGGGAATTATTATGCATAAATGGTATGCACCATTTGATTAAAAAATTTATTTTTATCCAATGGTGCATATTAATGTACATTATATCGCACTGATATATTAAATTAATATTATAGTTATGTTTGGTTCACATATTATAAAATATAATTAAAAATTAGTTATAAATTTTATAAATGTACCAAATATAAATAAAGATAATATTACATAATTTAATTTATTTATAAAATTTTTAATCAAATGGTGCATATTAATGTACATTATATCGCACTGATATATTAAATTAATACTTATAGTTATGTTTGGTTCACATATTATAAAATATAATTAAAAATTAGTTATAAATTTTATAAATTTACCAAATATAAATAAAGATAATATTACATAATTTAATTTATTTATAAAATTTTTAATCAAATGGTGCATATTAATGTACATTATATCGCACTGATATGTTAAATTAATACTTATAGTTGTGTTTGGTTCACATATTATAAAATATAATTAAAAATTAGTTATAAATTTTATAAATGTACCAAATATAAATAAAGATAATATTACATAATTTAATTTATTTATAAAATATAATTAAAAATTAGTTATAAATTTTAATTAATTCAAATATAAAAAATTATAATAAAAAAATTAATGTTTTTAGCGACGGAATAGCGATGAAAACTAGCGTCGCTAATTTGCAAATATTTTTAGCGATGGATAGCGACAGAAATTTCCGTCGCTAAATCCACGTAGGCATCCCTCTATCAAAATTTGTCCACTTAGTCATCAAGTCAGCTTTTTCCATCTAAACTAACAGTTTAATTGATGGAGTTCCAATATTGAAAGGTACATCAAGGTTAGATGTCCGAATTGTAAGGTTTTGAAATTTAGTACAAACATTGAAAACAACCCTATAGTTGGGGCATTTTTTTTATAATTAACCCTAATGTTTAATTATTGCACTAAGATTACCACTTATAAATTATTTTTCTGTCTAAAGACTAAGTTTCAATGTTGTGCTGGATATCTTAAGAGGGGATTTGCCATTATATTTTAATCTATTATTTTGTAAAATTTAAAGAATTGATTATGAGCTTGTATATTTGTGTTGTCCTCTAAATTCAAAAAATACTTTTATCGGTTCCATATGTGCAATTGTTAACTCATTTTTAATGCTAAATGGAAAAAATTTTAAGAAATGGAAGGTGAATGTTACTATCATTTTAAGTTGTATGGATATGGATTATGCATTTTGGGTTGAGACTCCCCCTCTTCTTACGGTTGAAAGTTCCTCAGATCAAAAGAGGGATTTTGAGAAGTGGGACAGCTCAAATCACTTAAGTCTAATGATCATAAGAAAGAAAATTCCAAACACATTCAAGGATGATATGTCCAAAAATCAAAATACCAAATCGTTCCTTGAAGCCCTTGAAAGTCACTTTACTAAATGCGAAAAGGCAAAAGCAAGTACTTTAATAAACAAACTTATTTTCATGAGGTATAAAGGCAATGAGAGCATAAAGGAATACATTTTGGCAATGAGAGCGTAAAGGAATACATTTTGGCAATAGAGCATATTGCATTCATGCTAAAATTAGAAACTTCTTAGAATTTATTAGTGCATTTAGTTTTTATCTCCCTTAATTCACAATTCAGTTAGGTTCAGATGAACTATAATACTCAAAGGGAGAATTGGACTCTTAATGAGCTCATTTGTTATCTGGTGAATCAGAAAGACATGATAAAGCTTGGAAAAGCAGAAAATGCTCATTTGGCATTATCTTCTAAGGGCAACAATAAAAAAAGGAAAAAGGATAAAGAAGTTGTGGGGAATTCATTATAAAAGAAGGAACATAAGGAAAACAAGGATAAAATTCAACATTTTGGTTGCTTCTTTCGTAAAGGAACTTCTCATAAGAAAAAAGATTGTACCAAATATCGTGTTTGGAGTGCAAAGAAAGATACATTTCTTGGTTTTGTTTATTCTAAGGTTAATTTAATTTCAATACCTAGATACACTTGATGGATAGATTCTGATGCCACTACTTATATAAGTGTATCTATGCAGGGTTGCCTGAGTTTTTGAAAGCTGAGTGATGGTGAAAGATATATATATGTAGGTGATGGAAAGCAAATTAAAGTTGAGGCAATAGGCACTTTTAGGTTATTATTAATGACTCGAGTTTATTTAGATTTGAAAGAGATTTTTATTGTACCACCATTTAGACAAAATTAAATTTCTATTTCTATATTAGACAAATTAGGATATTTTCGTTCTTTTGGAAACAATCAATTTAGTCTTTTTGAAAATTTGAAACTTATTAGTTCTATTTCTTTATCCGATAATGATAACCTATACTTGCTTCATACAATGAAAACATACATGTGGGTACTAAAAGAAAATTAACTGGTGAGAATTTTGTATCACTTTGGCACAAAATATTATGCCATATATATAAACAAAGAATTGAAAGACTTATGTCAAATGGGATTCTTGATTCATTTGATTTTTTAGATTCTAAAATATGTGTTGAGTGTATTAAAGGAAAACAAATAAACAAAAGGAGATTAGGTGATAACAAGTCGATAGATGTCTTAGAATTAATACATATAGACATTTGTTGACCATTCCTTATAGCTTCCTAAAATGGTTAACAATACTTTATTATGTTCATAGATGATTATTCACGTTATGGGTACCTTTATCTCATTCATCAGAAGTCTCAAGCTTTGGTTTTATTCAAATCCTTTAAAGCTTAAGCTAAAAATCAACTAAATAAAGTGATTAAAGTTCTATTAAATTTGACCGTAGTGGTGAATACTATAGCAGATATTATGGATCAAGTAAACAATGTCCAAGGCCATTTGCCAAATTCCTAGAGGAATGTGGAATAGTCCCACAACACACCATGCCAAGAAGTCTCATCATGAATAGTGTAGTTGAAAGACGAAATATGACATTGAAGGATATAACAAGGAGTATAATTAGCTATACTATTTTGCCAAATTCACTTTGAGGAGAGGCATTAAAGATTACAACTTACATCCTTCACATAATTCCAACTAAAGTAGTGACCAAAATCCTTATAAACTATGAACGAGTAAGAAACCTAGCTTAAAACATTTACACATTTAGGGTTGTCTAGTTGAGGCAAGGCCTAATAGGCCAAATGAATACACTTAAGAATGGTCAGTAGCTATTTTGTTGGATACTTTGAATGGTCTTAGGGGTATAAATTTTATGATCACATAAAAAGATCATTGTTTGAGATGGAAAATGCCAAGTTCTTTGAGGATATTAAATTTGGAGGGAGATATAAGGTTAGACACTTTTTCTTTAAAGAGAAATTTATTTCTCTTCCTACAGTTGTAACTAGCCATGATTGGGATTAGAGCTTTCTCTTTAACACAGTTCAAAAAGCAAAACTAGAACCACAAGATAATGTCGAAAATCTATTGGATCTTGTTCAACATATTCTTCCTAAAGAACAAACTAAACAATCTCAAGAATAGATGTCATTAAGAATATCCACTAGAGAAAGGAGAAGTACAATTTTAGATGATTATATTATATTTCTTTAAGAGCATGAGATATACGGTGAAATGATAGAAAATGATCCAATCAACTTCTGTCATATCATTAAGAGCCCCAAATTTCAAGAGGGGGTCAATGCCATGAATGAGAAAATAAAGTTCATAAAAGACAATAAAGTTTGGGATCTTGTCCCATTACCTAAAGGTATGAAACCTATTGGTTATAAATGGATATTTGAAATCAAAAGGGATTTAAAAGATAATATGAAAAGATATAAGGCTCGCCTTATTGCTAAGGGCTTCACTTAAAAGGAAAGCATTTATTATAAAGAAACTTTATCTCCAATTTCATCGAAAGATTATTTCAAAATAATAATGGTACTTGTGGCATATTTTGACCTTGAGATACATCAGATGGATATTAAGACAACTTTTCTTAATGGCGACATTGAGGAAACGATTTATATGGAACAACCAAAAAAACTTTATTTTAAAAGATTCAAAGCAAATGCTTTATAAATTAAAGAAATCCATCTATAGACTCAAACAGGCTTCTCGTAAGTGGTATCGCAAATTTTATCAAATTATCATTTCGTTCAGTTTCTAGATAAATGTTTTATTATATATAAATATTAAAAAAAAAATTTCTTAGATAACATTTATCACAAAAATTTGGATGATAATAATATATTATGAATCAAAGATAAACTAAATCATGGAGTCTAAAACCCTAGCTAAAACCTTGGTTTAGGCAGCAATATAAGAGATTCCCCTACCATCCCCTCCTGAAGATCATGTGAAAAAGGAGGCTTAAAAAGACTTATGTTATTGATACAAAGAGTGGTGCTATTTGGGAAGGGTCTTTGAGCATGTCGTTCTAGGATACCTTGTTATGCAAGGCTTCTAAACGTTTTGGGCAACAGATGCCTTTCACTATCCTGGAATCCGAATATGATGGTTTTGATGAAGGGTCTGATAGCGATATGGAAATAGTTAGAATGGTGAGAATTTAAAGACCAACTATGATGAGAAAGAGGATGAAGATGTATCTATAATGGCATATGGATTTATATTTGGTATAGTTCCTGATCTTTTGGAGTTGAAATTAGCCAATTGAAAAAAAAAAGAATCTTACAATTGTAGGGTGGGGTGTAAATATAACTCCATTCAAATAAAAAAATTATCAAAATTTTAACTTTTTGAAATACAAGATATTTTCAAAATTAATTTTATAGCAAAATATTACAATTGATCTCTTCTTAATTTTCTATTATCATTTTTTAGGATTTATATTTTTAGTTTAATCAATAATAAAAATATTTTTTTTGAGATAATGGTAAAATATTGAATTTGTTTCTAAATGGACATATGCCAATAAATTGGAACTGGATATTTTTATTTCAAGCTCTCATTTATTCTTTTCCTTTATAAAAAGATAAAATAAAGTAAAACTATTGGATTTGTACAACTTTGGGTTGGGCCTTGGGCTTACCATGTATTTTTTTAGGGGTTTTTACAAAAAAATACAAGAAAAAAAATAAAAATAACAAAAAATACAATAATTCTACAAATTTTTCATTAATATAATTTTTTAAATTTTCAATAACAAAAATATAACTTGTCTTTTCAGAAAATACTAACTTTTTACATTTGCATTCTTTTCTATCTTTACTCCATCATCCATGGCATCTCCTCTATTCTTTCCCTCGATCGAAGGTTTTTCTTCTCTTTCTGGCGACTTACGACGGCAACTAGTGACACGAGCAACATCGGTGAGTCCCTAAGGAAGAGGCGCTCACTTTGATGTCCTCCGTTCCTCCCCATTCGTCGGCAATGAGCAGATCGGAGAGGTTGCTATTGTTCTTGAGCAAATTTTGGCCATACGACGGGCGGTTGGGGTGTGTGACCACCGTCGTTGGACTCCCCTCGATGTTAGCTGCCTCCAGGTGCTCTTGGGTTCACGCCGACGAAGCTCCGATGAAGCTCTAACAATCAATCCATCGAGCACAGTGTCGGTCAGAATTAGGGAGAAAGGCAGCCAAATCTAAAACCACCTTTCGATTTTTTTTATATATAATAGTTTGTAACAAGTTGAAAGTTATTTATGTGCACTTGGTTGCTTCAGTCGTTGATTTGGTAAAATATGACATTCAGTATTTGAACTACCTCCAGTTTGGTAAAGGGAAAAAAAGATAGATATGTAGTTCATATTCCATATTAAGTATTGTTAAGTAAATACATATTCGCATACTGTGTTGAGCAACTATGTTGAAGCAAACTTGATGGTGCATTAGCATTTGGCTTATTTGTTATACTCCTAACTACTTGCAATTGGGGCATTGAATTCAATGCCTAATATTTTCTCCTAAATCTTTATATATAAACAAAAGTCAAGAAGCATTGTTGCTCTTGCAGCAAACCAGCAAGAAACACACTTCAGATATATCCTTGTATATGCCTTTTCACATATTTTGATCCTATGTGCATATACTATTAGTAGTTTTTGTTGTTTCATGTCATTTGTAATTTTTTTTTTGATCACAAGGGAGAGGTATATTACCTAATTACAACTGCCAAGTTAATAGAATAAATTTAATTCGAGAGCTTCTACACCTTTTAGCTAAGTATTGGCCACCAGGCTAAATATTAATAGTTATTTGTAATTCTTAGCATACCAGAAGTGTTCATCTATAAGAGAAATCATCTTGTTATGAATGACCATTTGTCAAGTAATACCTACATATGAGGAAGGTTTTCATTAATATTCTAATTTTGCAAGATCACAGTGGGTAGTTGCATATAAGATTTCCAACAAAGAAGATGAAGAAACTGCACTAACGATATATGTTTTCAAGTCAATTTCTTTAGTTTTTCTTTCTTTTTTAATTTACTATCTTATTTTACCATATTCTTATATTTCCGTATAAGTGCTCAGAACCATTATGTTTTTTTGTGTATGTGCACCTTATACATAATGTGTACATCATATATATATATTGTGTGTACATAGAAGGACCACACTAGTCCACCTAAAATTCATTACCATATAAGCTCTCTTACATACGATAAATTATTCTCTCGTAACTTTGTTGGTTAATACTGTTGTATACATATGCATATCTCAATAGACTATGAGAAATTATAGAACAATACATTAATTACTTTTATATAATCAACTAAAATGTTCTTTTCATTATTGTTCTTTTAGTACAATATAATAAATACAAGAAGAAAATAAATTACAGTTATAATTGACTTTCTCCTATCTCTAGAGTTGGCTTTACAGTAGCAGCTCTTATCCCAACAGAAAACATCTTGACTTTAAGTACCTACACGGATAAACACCCATACTAAGCTATAAAACTTAGTGAGAATAATACATATATGAATAACCACTCACAGTGGTTGTTACCAAACACACGATAAATGGCACTAATATCATGATATGGTAATCAATATGCAAGGATTACAATATAAATTCACATATCATAATTAATTTATAACAATCAAATATAATGAATAATCAAGTCTCTACCATCGTTACACATATATTCATATACTATTTATTGTATACTGTAAATTATATACTGTGAAATGCCTGCCAAAATTCTATGAGTATGGATAACGGGTGATACTGTACTATAGTACTCGAAGGTACGAAAGGATACCCGAAGGTATCAATTATGGGGACTTAAATGGGCCAAATCATGGGGACCTACATGAGGCCGAATCATGGGGACCTACATAAGGTCGAATCATGGGGGACCCAAACGGGGTTGAACATATAGCAGCTGCGACTATAACCCTATAGACATGCCTATCTATCCATAACCAAATTCTATGCGCAGGCAAATAATCATATTTAATATGTCATTAGCTCATATTAATGTATTTCACTATAAAGTAGAATAATTCAAAATAATATAATATACTATAGTTCTCAACTATCACAATATATATATACAATAATCATTACCATATAATTGTATTGCATTCATAAATTCACATTCAAGTAAACACATACAAGTATCGTATACTATAACATAAACATTGCCTTTGCATTTCTTATACAATTAGTATAGTGAATGTTGTACATTATCTTATCATATCTATATGTTCATTATAATTTATAAGGCTTAGGATGTGTTAAAGTAGCTTTAGGCCTTATAAGAAATCTTATAGTTTCAAGTTTTGAACTATGAAGGAGGGTCACGGTTACTACCAATTTATGGTAACCGTGGCCCAAGACATGATATAGAGGTCACGGTTACTACCAAATTCATGGTAACCGTAACCTAGGTTACCTTTCGGGTATGGACTACGCCAGATTACCTCACGGTCATTACCGGATAAGTAATAACTATGGTCTATACTTTTTAAAAGGGTTACGATTACTATGAAAAGCTTAGTAACCGTGAGATAGGTCATCTTTAGGGTTTGAACTGAAAACTGAGGTACCTCACGGTTACGATGAAAAATCTAGTAACTGTGAGGCCCAAATTGCCTAGAGACAGATTATCTATCTCGACTTCTATGCCATTTTTGACCTATAAAACATCATTTTTAGGGAAAAAATTATTCTACAAAATTGTATTTTACGTGTTTCTAGTTTCCAAAAAATCTAAAATTATAGCTTTAAATCTCAAGATATTCACTAAAAACTACAAACTGCTCCTAATGACAGGGGCAGCAGTCATGACCCGGATTCAAGCCTATTTTTCTCTATCATAAAAATTGATTCAGATTTCATGTTCTTCACATGAAATGAATATCTATGAGTCTAGTTGCTTATCCAACTAGAATTTCTTAATTTGAGTCATGGGAACTCAAGATATCAGCAAATATGTGCTAACTGGTCTTGTGAACTCTAAAACAGTTTTCACTCTCTTGAAGAGAGCTTCCTAATTTCGAAGTTCAATCATGTTTAACCTCAATTTTTCATGATAATAACATGTTATAACATCAATTATCTCACTAAAAACATCATATGCATATAAATCACACACAAAAAGCCATGAAGAGTTCCCATACCTCTTTAAGCTTTAACTTTCCAAGCTTTGCCTTTCTCTCTCTTTTCTCTTCATCTCTTCTTGCTCCTAGCCTTAAGTTGCTGTAAAAATCATCTCTCTTTCTCTACCATCTACAGCTCTACCCACTTAAAGCACAAACATCGTAGGCTTGAGGAGAAGAGAAGAAGCAAAGGAGAAAAGAAAAGAAAAGAAGACAAATGATCTTAGGCCAAGAATGGCTGGCCAACACAACAGAAAACCCAAATTTCTTCTCTCTTTTCAGCCTTAAATTTGTCTAACTCCTATTGGTTGGTCATAAAAATCTTGGCAAAGTTTATTTTGGTCCCTCTTTATATTTATGTTTCTTATTTTAATCTCTAACATTTCACTTATTACATTTCTACCATAAAACTTTTACCTTTACTTTTCAATTAAGCCCCAAATTTGTAATTTTCCTTAATTAGTCACATAATCAACCTCTATCTCATGTAAAATGATCATTTACCCATCTTAGGGTATCATTAGGGGTATTACAGTATATGCTGTATACACAGTGTGTACTTGGTATATACATAATGTGTACATGTTGTATACATCATGTGTACATATTGTATACACAGTGTGTACATGTTGTATACATCATGTGCACATATTGTATACACAGTATGTATTAACTGTATATACCATGTGTACGTATTGTATACAGTATGTTTACATCATGTATATACAGTATGTACTAGCTGTATATACAGTATGTACATCATGTATACACCGTTTGTACATTATATATATACCGTGTGTACATGCTGTATAAACCATGTGTACTAGCTGTATACATTGTGTATATGATGTATACATTATGTGTACATGCTGTATACACAGTGTGTACATGTTGTATATGGTGTATACTTTCTATTTATTGTGATTGTTTTTGTATACTATTTGAACTATTTATATAATTAAAACATATACATTTATCGTATATTATGTACTTATCATATACACCATGTGTACATGCTGTATATATTGTGTACATGATGTATACACAATATGTACATGTTGTATATAGTGTATACTTTCTATTTATTATGATTGTTTTTGTATACTATTTGAACTATTATTATTGTTCTAAAAGTTATATTGGTGTGTGTTGCTGAATTTGATGAAAAAGCTAAAATTTTGCTTTTGTAGAATTCAAATGCCACATCATCCTTGTCGAAAGACTTTCCTCAAGAATTACTTAAAAAAGCATAATGAATCAATGTATAAGCAGTCTTAAAAGGCTAATGAAATTCTCCATCACCTTGCTAACATAATAGACTGTAATGCTGATTCTTTCCAAGTACTTGAAGTAGCTTCATAAATCAATGTACGGTTACCCTTAAGTTTTTACTGAACTAATTTAAAAACGGCATATTCTAATGATTATAAAATGCTCACAATCCACGAATTTAACAAGATAGAAATACTCAACATTCCATCAGCCCAATCTCGTTTTCTCATTGAACTTAAATGCTTTAGATCTTAATTAGGTAGTATAGGGCATTTCAAAATTTGAACAAAAGGTGTAACAATTACGACTTTAAATTAGAAAGCAAAGTAATGAAAGATACCCATTTATAAAACAAACTAATGTCATAAATGCCAAACCTTCAATCCTCATTAACCACTTGTTCGTATTCGGTACACTAATTGGAAATTCTAGCAAATCTTGAAACACTTTATCAATTGACAACTGCGTAGAAAAGGTTTTGGACTTGCACATTCTAGTAAAAGAAACAAATAAATGCAAAATCTACTTCATAAAACAAGGAAAGAAAAAAAATAATAATATCCCAAAATTTGTAAGGAGAACTATTGCAATTCATTTCTACAGCAAACCAACTCCATCTGTGCCAATAAAATAATATGCTACAAATTTAACTTCTAAGATTACCTCACTCATGTGAACCATAACCATTAACACTTATTTCTATTGCAGATGCCTTCTCCTTAGGCACATTTTCCTCTTCTCGAAACTCATCCTCGTCAGAATCCAAAGCAAAATGCCTATTAATCTCCATCTGTTGTATCTCTGCTCCAAGAGTTTATACTGCATAAACTCATTAGGATCTCCATTCTTTTTAGCCATGGTGGAGTACACACTTACCACCAAAATCACAAGTAAAGCCAGATGACTGAAGTGTAGCAATTCCTCTCGCCCTATGATACTCCATGTGACCTTTACATTTGATAGTGTAATTACCTCTACTTTTTTTCGTGCAAAGAGCAGCCGTGAGCAATCAAATTGGAGTAAAAAGAAATACCCATTTGCAGAAACCAAGTCCCTTGTAGAATCAACCTAATCCCATGAGCTAATCTCATATAATTATTCAACCTCGAGGAATATTATAACTCCAAAATCGTGGAAACACAACAAATTGAAATAGGAAAAAGCATGAGATCAAAATACATATTCTCAATCCCACTTGTGTCCTTCCTTTGCTTACAATACAACAAGAACTCTTTAACAGACGCAAACAGAAGGATCAAATCAAGAATCGATGAAGGGAAAATAACAGAACTCGAGAATTTTGGCGCCACACCTAAAATTGAGTACAATAAAAAGAGTAAAGAGATAGCAAGGACTTGCAACGTCATAACCAATCCGACTGGATCTTATGAATTGACAGCATTGAAAACGAAAATCAAAGAGTCAATAACAAAGAGAAAAGAGAAGAAACTAGCGGCGATATAAATTAAAGAGGAAGATTGATTTTTGGGGTTATTTTTTGTGGTTGAATTTGTCAATTGGTCGTTCGTCGGCGATTGAATTGTACTCGAAGGAGGGATTTGGTAAGCAGATATGAAAAAAAGTTATATTTTTAAAAACAAAAATTTAAAAAGTAGTATTTATGAAAGATAAAAAATAAGGTTGTATTTTTTAAAAAAAAATTAAAAAACATGGTATTTGGGGTTTTTTTTTTAATTTTTATTTGGGTTATCTGCAGGCCCAGTTAGAAAGAGTTAGGGATAATCACGGGGCGGGGAATCCCCAAAATTTCCCCCCGCGGGGACGGGGGCGGGGGGAAAAAATTCCCCGTCCTAAAATCGGGGACGGGGACGGGGAATGGCTGGGATCCCCGCCCTGTAAAAAAAAAAAAATATATATATATATATTAAAATATAATATTTTATAAATAATTAAAATATAATTTAATTTTATAATTATTAAGTTTTAAATTATTATTGATTTTAAATTTTTTATTTATTAAATATTATATTTTAATTATTAATAAAATATTATATTTAAAAAAAACGGGGGATGGGGATCCCCGCGGGACGGGGACGGAGAGAATTCTTTTCCCGACATTGGTGGCGGGGGCGGGGCGGGGAATCCCCGCCACTGGCGGAGGAGGGAGTGGGGGAGCATTCTCCGGCCCCGTCCCGCCCCGTGATCATCCCTAGAAAGAGTTCAAAACAAGTTTTAGTAGAAGGATAGCTTAGTAAATTCATCTCCTTTCCTAACGATATATTTATATATAATACATATTATAAATGCTCCAGGTTTCCCCTCTTACAGCCTGTCCCAAAACCCTAAACTATATATGCGCCAGTGTTTTCTCTCCACTCTCCACTGCCGCCGCCTAGTAGTCGACGACACGTCCCTTCCTCCGGTCGTCTGACCTCTCGGTGGACGGTTGCGACTTCAATCAGTGAAAGGTCTCTTCAATTCTTCATTTCATTGATTTCAATTTTCTTTTATCAGTTTTTTTTCCTTTAAAAAATGGTTCTGAATTTTTACAAAGTATTGACAGTTGCTCCACTGATTCTACCTTTGTCTTTCAGAAATTTTCTTTTTCTGTTGTAGCTGCGATTCTCTCGTTCTGGGCTCTCTTTAACAGGTACCATTTCTGAGTTTTTGTTTCTTCCTAGCATCTTCTTCTGTAGTGGGCGCTTGCTGTTACTTATCGATTTTCATTCTAGTTTCTTTCTAGCCACAAGGGTTATTGCTGTTAGTGGTGCTTGCTGTTACATTTGATTCCGTCCCTTCTACCAGAAATCCTTGTTTCGTTATGGCCTTGCTGTTGCTGTTACATGAAATTAACATTTGCTAGATCATGTAATCTATGTATTTGATTCTTTCTTGTGTTGTAACCAGCTGTATTTGTCGGGTCCTTTCTATAAAAAGTCTAATTTGAGTGATTAAGACATTGATCAATATATATTAATAGATACGTCTGAGGTGCTGGGTCAACCTTGAATGATTTATGGCATACACTGAGCTTAATGTAATTTTCAGTTGATTAACCAATAACACTGAAGCTTCTTTGATTAATGATTTATTTTTACCATACAAGAATAAAAATCAATCAAGCACCAACCTTGCATGATTTAGGTGATGATTTGTGATGAATTGGGACTGGATAATTTGATTGAAGGAAGGTTGATATAGGATGGATCTTGAATGAAGATGAGAATTTCCTTCTGGATTGTATTGGAATATGTATTTTGAGTTGAATTTTATTTTTCAACGGTAGTATTAGTAATGTTAGGCAATATTTGGGTTGTATCTCTGATTTGAACTTGTATATTTTTTTTTTCAATTTTGATTGTAATTTTATTTCCATTAGATCTTTTTATTTTAGTCTTTTTAAAAACAATTTCTAGATTTTTATGATAAATTTGAAAATTCGGTTAATCATATAACTGAACTGAAACAATTGAGAATTTCCGTTCAGTTTTGGTTTTGAAATTTTTCATACTTCAGTTTTGTTTAGTTCGGTTATTGAACCGAACTGACCCAACCGTTGGTCCTATGGGTTTCTAAGTCAAAAAGAGTTGAAAATAAATTTCAGTAGGAGGACAGTTTAGTAAATATATATACTTCCCCAACTATATATGCATTAGGGTTTGCCTTCTTTCAACCTCTCTCAAAAGCCTAACTTTTGTAGTGTCTCTGCTATTTATCTCCTTGCGGTATGCTCCATTCCATCCAAATTTATATTGGTCTCGTTGTTTCTTTCCTATATAATTATCCATAGTTGATTGATTTTCTGGAAATGCTTCTACTCGTTTCTCTGAAGAATTTAGTAAATGATTTGATGGTTTTTTTATTCAATTTCTTTTTTTGTTATTATTCAAAGTTAATGTCAAATTATCAAATCAAGCTGATATATTTGATTTTGTAGTAGTTTGATTCCTTGATATTTCTTTGCATCTTTTAGGTTTTAAGTCACTGTAAATTTAGGGCTTCAGCTTAATTTTATGCAATTGTCACATTCTTGGAGATTTGGGATTCTTATTAGTTTATTCAAGTTGATTCTATCATTCTTATTAATGTTATGAGTTGTAATTAGAGCTTTTGAAATATGTGTAGCAGCAGCAGCAATGGTGAGAGTTAGTGTTTTGAATGATGCTTTGAAGAGCATGTAAAATGCTGAAAAGCGTGGGAAGCGCCAGGTCATGATCAGGCCTTCCTCAAAAGTGATCTTCAAATTTCTCCTTGTGATGCAGAAGCACGGTATCCTTTTCATTTTTACATTTATTTTGCTTTTTTCCTTGAAAAAGTTTAGTGAGTTCTTGATTTATGCTTACATCTTTCATTTTGCCTCGTAGGGTACATTGGTGAGTTTGAGTACGTAGATGATCACAGGTCTGGTAAAATTGTGGTTGAATTGAATGGGAGGTTGAACAAATGTGGGGTTATCAGCCCTCGTTTTGACATCGGTGTCAAGGAGATTGAGGGATGGACTGCAAGGTTACTTCCGTCAAGACAGGTCAGAAGAGAAATATAGATCCCCCTTTTTTTGGAATAATTTTCTTACGCATGATTTCATTGCCATCGTGAACTTTTACATACAATTTGTTAGGATCATGTAGTTAATTTGTGTGCTGGCAGGTATACACCTCGTGTTTCGGTTAATGTAAGTACCTGCTTTGATTTTCTTAGAATATATAGTTACATCTTGATATACAAAGCTGAAGCTGAAGTGTTATTGTGCACATTAGTTAATTTCAAACATCTAATTAAATTCATAATTACTTCTGGTGTTGATATCTGGATTGACATTAAATTGCAGTTTGGTTACATTGTGTTGACAACTTCTGCTGGTATTATGGACCATGAAGAGGCTAGAAAAAAGAATGTTGGTGGCAAAGTGCTTGGTTTCTTTTACTAGGCTGAGCTGCTTCTATTTTCTTCTTTTCTTTATTCTTGGGAGGAAATTTATTCTTCCTTGAGGGATTTTTGTTGAACCTTTGTCCTTCACTTCTTTAGGATTTATAATGTATATGCTGGTTTCAGAAAGCTAGTGTTGGCTTTTATTTGCTTGAATTAAATATTGATATTCTCTGTAGCCCTCATTTACTTGAAAGGAGTTATGTTTGTTAACAAAATTGTTTTGACGAAGATCAATCTAATCACTGGTTTCGTCCATGGAATAGTTTTTGGTGTTCTTACCATTTATTTGCTTGAACTAAATATTGATATTTTCTGTAGTCCTGACAACCCTAACAAATTTTTTATTTTAAAATTCCAGTTCTATAGGCTTAGCAGATTGGCAGTGTATCAAGATGAGAATAGAACATAGAAGAAATTGTACATAATAACACTTATTTCCCTTCCTTTTTAGAAATATATTTTTCTATTTTTTAGTTTCAGAGATACAAAGTAAAACTTCCATTTGCACTCAGTATTTAATTTTTTATTTTTTATTTTAATACATTTAAACACTATGTTATTTTTAAACTTTTTTTTTTGAGATTGTATTATTTTTTTTCAACTTTTACTTATATAATGTTTTTAATAAAAAAATAAAAATTTTCGTAGTCATTTAATAATTTCATGGACCCGTTCTTTGCAAAAATTTTCTTATTTTAATTTTATTGATGTTTAATTAGATATAAATATTAAAAAAAATGTTTTTCTTATATAACATTCTATCAAAAAATTATGGTCTAAATCTAAATTAAATTCCAGTTACTAATGTTGGATGTAATGGTTACGAGATGATTGCCTCATTGCCATTTCGAGTAAGCCACGTCATTGACTCTGCTGATAATATTAAGAAAATTTAAAAGCCATTGTTGACTCTTGAAAATTCTCTATAACTAAATGCGAGCCATAAAGATGAAGGGGTAAAGGTTAATACGAAAACTTAATTAGCAGCCCAAAAAGAAGGAGGATTTTCTAGATCAGCGACATTTGACCATTACACTAGTTGTTTTTATTTTGCCTTGCTTATGTTATTCTATATATATAATTTCCAATTGTATGCATTTCGCATGTTCATCAATTTATAGAGAGATTAACTAAAGGAGAGAAATCAGAAATGGCATTAGCTAATTCTATGATCAAAATTGCTGCTTTTAGCTAGCGGTTCACTTCGTAAAGCCTCATTTAACATTGGTCTCATTCGCTCCGGTAATTTTTTTTTCTCCTTTATTGCAATGTGACACATTTTATTATTCAAATACATTGTTTTAATAGTTTTTACAATTTAATGATTAGTTGTATTTTTGTAAAGTAAAAATTCATTTTTAAAATTGTACAATATTTTTGGTTAGTTCATAAACGATTGTGTAATATATTTAGATAAGAAGGTTTTTTCATTTAATGGCTTAATTTCACTCATGATCATTTAACTTATGTCCAAATAAATAAATAATTTTTCATGGCAATTAACAGTATTTTATGTAAAAGTTATCATAACTAATTTTTGGTGAATATAATTGCCGGAATACTGATGCGGTACGCTATGTGTGTACAAATAAACTGATGTGACACGCTACATATGCACAAATAGCTGGCATTAGCTGATGACGTCGCACACCACGTGTGCATAGGTAGCTACATCAGCACACCAACGATGGTCTTCACCGAAAATCGGTCATAATGATTTTTGTGTAAAATACTACTAAATTCAATAATAATTTTATCATGAAAAATTATTTAGTTACTGTTGCATTATTAGGTTTAAATTGAGTGAACATAAATAAAATTAATCATTCATTTAGTTAATTAATAAGTTGGTTCGATTGCAGCAACGGAGCTAAGCAAGAAATCGCTAACTGGAGTAGAAATTGAGCATACAGACATTTCCTCATTACCAATGTTGAACACCGATCTTATTGTGAATGGAAATTATCCACCGGTTGTTAAAGCTTTTCGAGAACAAATTATGAAAGTTGATAGCATTCTTGTTGCTTCTCCCGAAAACAATTACTCTATTCCTGGTAATGAATTAATCCTTTCTTGCCTTCTTATCCATATTTTCTCTTGTTATAGAGACTTTATTATTGTATTAATGTACACTCCTAATTAACTAATGTAAAAATAATTGTAGCTCCATTAAAAAATGCCATTGACTAGGCCTCTTTTGCTCCAAACTGTTGGGGAGATAAGGCAGCAGCCATGCTGAGTGCTGGAGGAGGATTTGGTGGAGGGAGATCGCAATATACCATCTCAAGCAAATCGGAGTTTGTCTTGATCTTCATTTCATCAACAAGCCTGAATTGTTCTTGAATACTTTCCAACCTCCAGCAAAGTTTGATCATGATGGCAATTTAATCCACGAACCATACAAAGAGAAATTGAAAGAAATTCTTATTGCCTTACGCGACTTTACGCCTCAAGAATTAGAGGACTACACTGTGCAATATTTGTTTTTCCTTTAGAAGATTTATCGCATCAAGTTTCTGATGTCATTTTGTATTGTAATGACATAAAATAAATGGTTTGTAATGCAATTGCTAAAATTCCAGCATTTTATCAATAAAAATCATCAATGGCACTAGCTCAATGGATATATTTGTATTGAATTTTGAAGTATGAGTTTAAAATATTTTTTTTTCTTCATTACTGACTCAATTTAAGCCTTTGTAATTGATGAATTGGTTTGCCCCAATGAATTGTGGTAGGCAATAGTGAATCCTGTTAATTTTATCCTACTTTTATAAAGTTATTCCTATCTTGGTTTTGTAAAATCTTATCTTACTTTTCAAATGTACGTAATTCTTATCGTTATCTTACTTTTGTAAAAAATAATTTTATCTTATCTAGTGATAGATGATGTAAGCAATGATGTAAATTTCCACTCTTGATGTCTATATAAAGCATATGTATTGGAACGAGGGGGATTAGAGTTTTTCTGGTACTCAACTCTAATAATAATAAGTTATGAGTTTCTAAAACTTTTTCTTTCTCTTATCATTACTCTCTCCCTCTAAACATCAATCTGGAATCCTGTTATTAATTTATAGGTTTTATGAATAATTTCTTAATCCAAGAGCACAGTCCACCAGTGGCAAGGAGTGCCTGTATAGAATAGTCATAATTGGTTCTGATATGGTTCATAACTATTGTCATGAGTTTGGAGCTAATAGGGCAAGATAATCATCCAATCTTGATTCACAGAGGTCTTATCAGATCTTTCTAACACCAAAGAATTCGAATCTCTCCCACTTTTCCATGTAAACCTGTAGCCATTAAGAGGAGCCTCACTAGGATCACAAGAAACAATACAACCTCTAAACCATTTAGCCAATAAGACGGCCATGCTTGTCTACATGTACTGAAGATAATATATTATTAAAACCTCCTAAATAAGCCCAACAAGATTGTTAATACGAGTTAAAGAGTTGAGTAACTCCCCTATAGAATGCTTATGCGATGCCTCTAGATAACCATAAAAACCATCCATCTAGACCAGACCGTATTATCCACAATCATATCATTAAGATTACTTGAGTAACCCGAACTAGATATATGATTTTTTTAGTTCTAAAAGACAGTTAAATCACCACCCTTCCCAAGTTTATCAACACAGAAACAAGAGTCATAACCCAACGGAATACGGATTTTCTTAGTTCTAGAAGACCGAACTAACATTTCACGTAAAACAATTGCAATCGGCTTGTTTGATTTTACAAGATACTTAAGAGCAAAGGCCAAATGGAGATTGCCAATGCCTCTGCAATTCATGGCTCCCTGCAGGCTTCTTGAGCAATTTTTAGTTGATATATTGTAAATGGAAAGTTTGGTATTGTTATAACATAAACACGTAAACACATAAACAACTCAATTGACTAGAAAATACACATAAACACGTACTCAGTCATGACAACAACTTGCACTAACTTATAGACAGAATAAGGCAAGACGGCACCACTTGTGTTCATATTGTTGCTGGGTAGGCTTCATGTCTATTCCAACTCGAGTGAAGTTATTGAATTAAGTTATTTTTCAAATCGAATTATTTTCCAGTTAAATTTATTTTATTTATTAAGTTGGATTTATGTTCATTTTTAACAACAACCAATTTCAAACAATGAAGCAACAAATATTAAATTAATTGTTACATTCAAATTTACCAAAGCATAACTAAACAAAAATTGTAAAATGAAATAATTTGAGTTACAATGACTGCAATAATTTAAAATCTATTTTCACGTTATATTTTGGTTCGGATTATCAAATTAAACTTGTAAGAGATTATAATAGACTGACTTATTTGTTTATTTATTTATTTATGACCCCAAAAATGTTGGTTTTAGATCGGTTAAATACATCACATGTATAAGCGAAATTTTAAATTTTTTTATCCAATAAAAAGATCTTGTCATGAATATACAATATATATGTTAAAGATAATAATGAAAATCACTTTTGAGGGTTGTTGAACAATTGATTTTCCTTCTCAGCGGATTATTCCAAACCACAATATCCAAATTAGAATACCTCCAACAGGTAATCCACACTAGAGAGGATCTAAATGAACCAGATTTGATGAAAAACACAAGGACCACGAAATTTCCTTGAAGCTAGCAAGGAAATCTGGATAGAGATGGAGAAATAGATAAGGATAACACTTATCTTACTTAATCTCACATGTGTTAGGCTTTTATAGACTATTTTTAATGGGTTTGGGTTTTTTAAATTTAAAAGCCTACTTTTAATGGGATTTGGCCTTTTAAACTTCTAGAGAAATACTAAATGGGTTGTTAGAATATAACTAATTAATTTGGATCTAATTAAAATCTATTCTAGGCTATTTTATAAAAGACCTTGCACTTAACCCACAAAAATAGGCCTTTGTGCCCACACTTAGATTTAATTACTCAAATCAATTTCAAATCTAACCAAATTAAATATGTGGCCTTCATAACTATTATGAAACATATTTAATTTATTTTAGTCCAAAAATTAGACCTCTAAAGCCTTTTATCTAGGTTATGTGCAGAAACCTTTCTCTAAAGGGTTTTTGCCTAGAAACTAATTTTCTGGGCCAGTAGTTATTTCTTCAATTGATCTATTAATATTATTTCAGCCCTATAACAATTATAATATAATAATATTTAATAATAAAATATAATATTTCAATTAGGTCCATCATTTTAGAATATTTTCAAAAAATTTCGTGAACTTTTCTGCATATGCATAATTAATTAAATTCTTTAATTAATTATTTTCTTATTTATTTTTTTCTCCCATAATAATATCAAATATTATTATCCTTGTCATTTTTACTATTTTGTTTTCTACTCTATATGTGTGTGACCTATTGGGTTCCTGTCTATATTGGCAATATAATATGTAATTAAGAGTTCTACTCAAACTAGGACTTTTAAGCAAGAATTCTAGTTGAACCATAACTCTTATGATTTAAACTCTTTTAAATCATTTTATCAATTTTCAATTGATATTCATAATATATTATTATACAAGTCATAAGTGGTCTCTAGCTAAGCATCATGACTATCTAAATGTCAGAAAAATCAAGTGGTTTTGATTATATCATTCCATAAAACAGTTACCATGTAATTACTCTTTTCACCATACTTATCTCATTTAGGTTCTGAGTATGGATTTATGTCAACTCATATAAACCTAAAAAATGAATGTTCTATTAATTTAATCATTGTTCAAAAATGCTCCATTGTTGATCCCTATCTACCTTGGCATCTTACTCTGGCCAGAGATTCTTTGAATAAGGCAATTATAAAATCATGTGAGATAACTTTCCTTTCTAAACCTGAGATGGTGAATCCTTTATCGATTACTTATCTACCTTCAAGTAGGTTATGATATACCCAATCTCCTAACTATGTTCACCCCCTGTTAGAGGCAAGTAGTTATAAAGTCAAAGCATATCACTCATTACTTAAGATAACTTTGGTGATTTCAAGTCTGAGGATATTTGCACCATTGCTATGAAGAGATTCCTTACTGACATAGATTTAAGATCCATATGTGGATTATCTTGGTAGGTCTTCAATGAACTTGTTCTTCTAACAAGCATTCATATGCTAGCTTTGATCACCTCTCATGATCACAGTTATGAGAACCGCTGCTTGAATCTTTCAAGAAGCATAACATATGATAGTCTATCCGTATTAATAATGTCTTATCTTGTTAATATTATGACTGAAAATTTTTAGGTATTATCACATTTATATGCAATAGACATCTCATATCATAAACTCTTTCACGATTGCCTTTGCACTATATTTAAAATACCAAGAACTTCATTTATTAATTTAAGATAAACAAATACATATAATTAAATATAGCATTAATAAATGAATGTTGTCTTCTCATAAATAAAATGAGTTCATATGCATGAAATATATTCCTATTTATATGGGCTCTAGGGCATACTCTCTAATAGAACATAATTAAACTCTGTGGCATTTATGAAATTTAAAAAGAACTCCTTATTATATCATACTTGCATGCTCTTACCTTATTATTTAAATATTAAGATGTATTTAAGAATAAATATGAATTTTTCAGCATTGAAATTCCATCATTTGGACTTTGCTAGTATTGGATTAAAAAATCAAAAAATTATTGCATTGATAGTTAAAATTAAGTCCAAATTTTATACAGTTAAGCAATCTAATTGAACGTAAATGTGAACTTTAATTTTTAAAAATTATGATTTACGGGCTTGAATTTGAACTTTTATATATGATTAACCGTTTTTTTATATATAATTTTTCATATATATATATATATATATATGGTGTTGATAAGGATAATTTTTATATTTTAATTATTATGAGTATATTTTATACCTTAATTACCATAAACCATCAACTTTTGAATATTGATGAGCAATAAATTATTGTTAAATTATTTTTTAATTGTCCCATAAAGCGTTTATATAATTTTTTTATTATATTAATATATATTAAATTTTAATGATCTAGTATTTTTATTTGTATTTTTATGTTTAAAACTTCTAAAATTTATATTTTAATTTTATCAATGTATTTTTTTTTTTATAAAAAGAGGTAATTATATATATCTATATAATTTTTTAATTATTAGTTGACGGTTAATAGTTAACCGATTATACTTAGCGGTTATTCGATTATAATAATGAACTGAACTTGAATCTTAATTTTGAAAAACTAATATTAATAAATTGAATTTAAAAAATAGGCTATGAACTGGTTATTTAATTCATGCTCACCTTTAGACTTCACAAAGCAATAAAGATTTATTTTAGGCAAAATATATTTACAAACCCTTGAACTTTTTGTAATTTTACTAGTAAGTTTCAGAACATTTATTTTGTAATATTAAGCTCTTAAACTTTTATTTTTTTATACATTAAATTCTCAGTAGACTGAAAACTTGAAATTAAATTATATGTCAATTCAGCATGCCTTTACTATTTATATTTGCACCTCAATTTGATGTGCTCCATATATTTTCTGTCAATTTTAAATTAATCAATATTTTCCATTTACATTTAAATTAATAAGGATATTAACGATAATATATTAAATTGAGATTGAGATGCATATATTAAACATACGTAAAACATGACGTACTATTTAATTTTATATTTTTTGTCTATTAAAAACTTAATGTATATAAAAATAAAAAATAAAAAATTTAATATTGCAAAATAAATTTTCAGTGATTTAATCGCAAAAATTAAAAAAATTTTGGAGCTAAAAGTGCCTTTTCCTTTTAATTTAAGAAACATTGAAATTATGATTCTGAATGCAAGCCCGGTTGAGCCCAGCTGGGAAATTTATCAGGTGTACCCAAACGTAGTTTAAGAAAAATAGAGGCCGAATCCAAATGCAAGGAAGGAGAAATGCAGCCACGTAATATACGCGTAGAGAAAGAGAGCCAAAGGGGTCCTTCCCAAAGTCGTTGGACACAGTCTCTCTGCATCTCTCTCCCTCTTCCTCACCTAAGGGTGATCTCTCTCTTCTCCGATCTCTCTCTTCAATTTTGATTCTTTATTGGTCTTTTTTGCAGCGTAAGTATATAGAGATTCAGTTTTTGTTTGTGCAGAGAGGGAATTTGATTTGGAGCTTAAGTTGATTTGGGAGACAAACGATGGCCGCACCACCAGCAAGGGCTCGTGCTGATTATGATTATTTGATTAAGCTTCTCTTAATTGGGGATAGCGGTTAGTTAACTCTCATTTCTTGTTTCGCCTTTTGCATCTGGTTTTTGGTTTTCTATTTCTATTAATTTGGTTTTTTGATTTAGAAGGTAATGCAGGGAAATTTTTAGGGGTTTTTCTTTTCTCACTGTTTCAGCGAATGGGTTATTGTCTATTTTTAGTTTTGTTATTGTTAGATGCCACTTTTAAGAGCTTATTGTCAATATAGGCTGGTGTTTGGCTTTTCTTTGGGCGTTAATGTGCTTTGGAATTGATATATATGGCTTAATCTTGGTCTTTCCTTTGTATGGCTTATCTTTTCTAATTGGATGGTGTGGGATTCTAGTATGTATTTCATGGACAGAAATTTTTGTTTGCATGCTAGTTGACCCGTTAGAGTCATGCTAGTTTAATTGTCTATTTTAAAGCTTAAAGATTCTTCAGGATAGCTGCTTGCAGCATAAATATTTTTTTTTATCTATTATGCGGTCTGCAATATGTGGTGCTTTACTGGATTTGCAGCAGCAGAAAAGCGCTATGAATGCTCCATTTTCTGGATTGGCATTTCAAAGTTGTTTTTCATTTTTCAACCACGTGTGTTTAAAAGATATATTTTTAGCCTGTAGGCCTTGCAGCTTCTTCTCATTCTTGTCAAAGAAATCTGGGAATCTCGTGTTCCGATTTCTGCATATTTTTAATGTGAGTAGGCTGTTGTTTGAAATGAGTGATGTTGAAAGTCCGTTTTTCTATGACATGAATAGAAAAATGTGTTGGTTCGTCAATCAATTGACCAAGTGTTGATAATATATGCATGATCCCTTGACATTACCTCTTTTATACAAACCACAAAGCTGAATCTTGTCTATTTCAGTTTAGGGAAGTTTTAAATTGCTAAGTGGTCATGCTCTAGACACTTGCGTTAATTTGAAACAATCAATGCCAGTGTGCTGCCTGATAATAAGTCATTGGTCTCTGCAGTTTATCCCAGGAGAATTGCTTGCCATGTAAACTTACAGGTGGAATGTTAGCTAATCATGTAGATTGAACACTGGGCTAATCAAGCTTGATTGAAAAATGTGCATAGTGTGAGATCTTGGCTCAGCAAATCTGCATTGACTGAGCTTTATGATCTCCACTCATTTAAACTTCTTAGAGCTTGGTAAAGAAAGTCACCCAAGCTGGATTGTATTTGATTTTGCTAAGCAGTTGGTAAATTATTAACGTGTTTGAAATTGGTTCAGCATATTATTTTGGGCAAAATAAAAGCAGTATTCTGGTCAGAATAGGAGGCCAGTTTGAGGTTGGCATATGAACTTTGATTTGTAAATTAATCTTGCCAAGGTCAATTAGGTTATGTTTTGATTAAGAGAAAGGATTCATGATGGATTGTTTTCCAAGGGGTCAAGCTGAGGTTGGGCTAGTTTTGTGTTTGATCTTGGCACAACCTATAATGTTATATTTTGGGCTGAAGGTAAGATGGAAGTTCAATCTCATAAAGGAAATGAAGAAGTTAATTTCCTAGCAAAAGTGAGTCTGAGTAGCAATCCATGGCCCATATGCCAAGCTCATCAATGTTGTTAAATTAATAGGATTCAGAGATAGGATGATACATGTTGCATAGCAGATTGACTAAGAATATTTTCAGTCTCATCATTCTCTCATAGCTATTTCTTCTCTATGACTGTAGGATTTATATGAATATGTGAAATCTAATTAAATTTTGTACTCTGTTCCATGCCTTTTCGTCTGTTTTATCGTTTGCTCTTCATCTAAGTGTCATTGTATGACATTTTTATGCATTTATCTTCGCAGGTGTTGGGAAGAGTTGTCTGCTTCTGCGATTCTCTGATGGTTCATTTACAACCAGTTTCATTACTACTATTGGGTTTATATCTTGAGAACTTTGCTATATTTATTTAGTGCCATTAGATATTGAGAACAGATCAATGATAATAATTATCAGTGTTATGAAGATATAGAATTAGGTTGATAATAGTTAGGTACTTCTCAAATGATTTAGAAATATTTTTTGGATGATTGAATTAGAATTTGCAATTTAATTTTAATGGCATTTGACTGCTGAAATGCTTCAAAAGCATTTTGGTGATGCAAATGATGTTGGAAATCTGATGGCAGTTGAATCTTTTAGCGAAGTTATAATAATTTACATAATAAACTCCAGAATATGGCTAATCACACTGGATGGAGTTGAGATGCTGGCAAAAGATTAAAGCTTCATTTAAGTCATTCTTGATCTATTTTGTTGATCCTATTTCTCATTCCTTCAAACAGCATTGACTTTAAAATAAGAACTATTGAGCTTGATGGGAAGCGGATTAAACTGCAAATATGGGATACAGCGGGTCAAGAACGATTTCGAACTATCACAACAGGTTTGTGTTTTGACTTCTAGAAACTGGGTTTTATTATCAGAATTTGTGGGTGGTGTTCTTGATGCTGTGTGTCTGACTGGCATTTGAAAGTTTTATATGGTGGAAGGGCATCTCATTGAGTATTTTTTTTGTCTTGTGACTGTCCTGTTTATTAACCTACTCAATTTAGTGAAGTATGAAACAGGATAATTTCAAAATCTGGAAGCAAGGTAAAAATTGTCAAGCAAAAACACAGAAAAAAGAATAAATGAAGCGAAAATTGTAGAATCTCATAGATTAGGATGCAATCAGGTTTTATAAGAATGTTTGTTGCTTGTGCTAGATATTTGTGTTAGGTACCATATAGCAGGCAGCTCAAAGTTAAGATGATTATCACACTTTGAATGCCATTTTTATCCTGACTTGTTATTCCATTCCTTATGTACTTCATACTACTTGCAGCTTATTACCGTGGAGCCATGGGGATTTTGCTAGTTTATGATGTTACTGATGAATCATCTTTCAATAGTAAGTTTACTTTTTTATGTTGTTGAGAAGTTGATTTCATTGCCATGTCTTTTGCTCTAGTCATTCACTGTTTCTGTGTGTGTGTATTTTTTTTTTTATTCTTTTTGAGATGGATGATGAGAATATTTGAGCTTCTCCTGTGTCCTGCAACACTTTCTTCTATATTTAGGCTTCCATTTTTTGAGTTCTTATCGATGTAGCTTCTGTTTGTTTAGATATCAGAAACTGGATTCGCAACATTGAACAGCATGCTTCTGATAATGTCAACAAGATTCTGGTAGGAAACAAAGCTGACATGGATGAAAGCAAGAGGGTAGGTTTCGTATTTAATGCTAGATTCTTTACCAGGTAGGGTGGGCCTTGAGGTCATCAATTAGGTATAAATCCTTTTTTATGTGACATATGGAGTGTTGAAGCGCAGTTATTCTCATCAAACAAGTGAGAATTAGTCCTAGCGGGCCTGTAACCAGGATGGCCATATACCCATTTTAGTTCTTCCCTTTCTATGGCTGTGTTTGTATTTTTTTTCTGCACCATCCGCATATAATCAGGAAGATATTCGTGTTATTTCCTCAGGCTGTGCCTACATCCAAGGGTCAAGCTCTTGCTGATGAGTATGGTATCAAGTTCTTTGAAACTGTGAGTGTGCCACGATGGAACTTTTCAAACTACCTCTGGTTTTCACTGTTATACTAAAAGTTTATGTTTTACAGAGTGCAAAAACGAATATGAATGTGGAGGAGGTTTTCTTTTCAATTGCAAGGGACATCAAGCAAAGGCTTGCAGAAACTGATTCCAGGGCTGAGGTATTCTTTTTGGTTTCCATTTGGCATATAATTTTCTTGCATTTCATTTATCCTTCCTGAAACCATTTCAGGTAAGGAGCCCTTCGCTCTTTTGCTTTTATTTTTTTCCTTCAATTTCATAATTCTTTTCAGATGACAATATATTTCCTTGTTTCTTCTTGGTATCAGCAGCCTCAAACAATCAAAATTAACCAACCAGATCAGGCCACCGGTGGTGGCCAAGCAGCGCAAAAGTCAGCATGCTGTGGTTCATAAAAGAGGGGGAAAACGAAATACAGAAAACGGGGGAAAGTTGTGATCCTAGTGGCACCCTATTGGAGTGTAAAATTGATTCTGACGACATTGTGCTCTTATTATATTTCCGAATCAGAAACCTTAAATGTGTTTTTAAGGCAGTATTTTATTCACACAATATGTGGATTTTATGGTTTTCCCTCTCCTTGGGGGCCTGAAACTCTTTGACTGACTAGTGTTGATGTAGATAGATAATTCAAGTTTAGCTCATTTCTTTTGATATAAAATATCTAATATTGTTTTGTGCTTTTTTTTTATGGGTGTGTTAAGTATACAAGTTTGTTGTTGTTTTGTGCATTTGGGATGCAGTAGCTTGCTGTTTTCTCACGGGGTAAATTGCTTCTGTTATGTCATGAAGAATTTAAAAATTGGGTAAATAAATTATTCCTCCGATGTTATATTACTTTCAAAACTTTTTAAAAGGCTTAACGTCTCCTTTTATATCTGATTTTGTAAAAAACTTGCATTACATGTATGAAATTTTAAATATTTACTTCTACAACAATCACTAATATTTACTGTATTTTATAAATTCCTAATTTAAGCAAATAATAATAATAATAATAATAATAATAATAATAATAATAAACTTGAGATTTGTAAATAGTGCGCTTATCGTAAGCATTTCATTTAATTTTTCTTTTTCATTTTTTATCTTTTATCTTCTATTTGATGAAAGCCATAGTCGATACCACCCACCAAAAGATGACTTTCTGGTGCTGTTTTTCAACTCAGAATTAAGTTCAGAGATGGAAAATGGTGAAAGTAAAGCTGTTGGGTTTTTAGTCATGAGGACTCTAGCTCGTCTCTCCTTGGATACTAGTAGATCGTCTTTTAAAAGAATGTTGTTGACTTTCCTGTTCATTATTTGTGTTTTCTAGTTAACTAACTTGTAAACTGTTTTTTCAATTCCTAACCTCCATGTTTTTAGTTAACTAATTGGCTTAATCTATAATTTTGTCTTTGAAATTTTTCAAAAAGAGCAATATTGTCCATATTATTTACTTACGTGCAAATTTTTCAAAAAGAGCAATATTGTCCAAATATTTCAAAAAAAAATTTTCAAGCAAATTTAATTTCAGTCTATTCCTAGTTCAACTTTTTTCAATCTTAATCCACTTTTACTAACATACAATGATCTTTTATTCATAACATAACCATACATTAACACCAATGAATTAACCTAAGAACATACATATCATGAATTGTAATTGAAATCAATCATCAACCATTTATTCAATATGTTAATCAATGACTCACACAACCCAAAGATAAGAAATTGCCTAAGAACTAAGAAATAATCAACTTGTATTAAATAAAAGCACAGCTAAATCATTATAATAAGAGTTAATGATTGTCACAACCTTCATGAAACAGTTCTTTTCGAAGCAAAGACAACAAAAACGGTAAATTTTTTTTTCATCACTGATCAATTTCGATACACTTAAAATACCTTTACATTAACTTCTTAATCAATCGATAACCTTATAAATAATTAAAACATACACTAAACAAATTCATGCCAAAAACTTACACCAAATACTTACCCATCAATAATCATAATAACAATCAAAATACAATTAAATCTTTTATCTTAATTGTCTAAGTATATACATGTCAAAATACAACTCAGTTTAGCACTAATTCTTCTTTTTCGATCTGGCTCCACTGTGTACTATACTCTCACAACACTTCATAATCTGCACGCAGTAAATACTATGTACTAGCACTAGATATATTCAGTGGTTACTACCAATCCTAAATTTCCCAAATAAAGCATAATTACATAGATTATGCAACTCTTATTCTTATTTCATTAAACATTTTCTTTTACTTTAGACAACATTAGTTTCATTGTTAACTCATATTTTGGTAATTATTGTTCTTTGATTTTCAATCTTTCAATATTACTTTACACTATCTTCTTAGGTGAATAGATATTAGATTTACTTTTACCTTTATGCTTATTTTTTACTATAACTTTTACTTTTACTTAACTTTTGTTTTATTTTTTTAGTCACAGCGACATAATTTTCATTTACCAACGTATATTGCTACTCAAGTCTTTAATGGTACCAAATTTACAGACTATTTTATTCCTCGATTTATTGTTCAGTTATTCAATACGTGCTATAATTACACTTTTTGCTATATATTATTTTATTTTACTTTAACCTTTTAAACTAATAAACACATTACTATTTAAAGGCTGTTAGTTTTATTGCAAAGTGATACAGTTATTTTGGGACACTTTGCATTTAAATCTTTATTTCTTTCTTTATACATTTAACCATGTTCAAATACTTATTTAGGATTTATATTTTTTGCTTTTTCCTAATTAAACCATTATGTGTCTTTTTATCGTTTTACTTGTCATTTGACTTTTCTTTCAGAAATACATTACTTAAGCATAAGATTTTACTTAATGTCATTGTCATCACTTTTTGACTTTAAATAGAAAATTAATATTATTTTTCAAACTTGTTACTTTTCAAAATAATAATTAGAACATTAAATACCAACTAATTAATTTTATCTTTTTCATGTAAAAATACATTTTAGATCCTTTTTCTTTATAAAAGCTTAACTTAATCTTTATTTATTATTTTATTCTTATAAAATATTTCTTTTTTTCTTATTAATCACACTTTTTGGGAAACTTTACCGTTTTATCTTAACTTTTTATTTTCTTTGAGACGAATCATTTTTCGTTTATAACTTTTTATATTTAATTCATTTAAGCAATATTGATTTATTTGTTACAATACGCCCCTAGTGCAATATAACAGGATTCTTAAAAATGATACATGGGACTGGACCTAAAGGTCCCACTGAGAGAGAAATGATCTTCAATGGACTATTTCTCGAAAACATTTCACTTTCATTTTCACTGAAAACACTGAAATTATGGAGATCAAAGATTCTACCCATAGCAAAGCAAGTCGCCATGACTTACATCACGGTATAGGATGTCCCTATGGCTAGCCAATTATATTCTAAATAAAAATATCATTACTTGTTTATCACTAAGGGCAAACAATCAATTATATTTGAAATAATTTTTAATTATTTAAAAATTTTTAGTTCCTTTCTTTTATTACTTGATACAATACATTTCTGGTCAATCACACTCTTTTAGTACTTTTGACTATTCAGTAACTTTTTCCTTTCTCTCACTTTATCTCTTTAAGTCACTTTTGTGAATTGTTCTTCAATAATTCACTCGGACACTTGAGGCTTTTTAATCTTTTATACACTTTATTAATTATAGCATTATAATTCACAATTTTCTTTTATTCCCTTTGTGTAATTCTTTATGAATTATTTTCTAATAATTTAATAATTGACTTTTTACGATTTTTTTTTTCTTTTTCTGTCCAAAACTTTAATCATTCAATATACCAACTTTTATTCGATTGGTAAATTATTTTATAATAGTTCACTATTTTAATACTTTTTATTTACTATTTTATTTTGATAAATTAGTCAAACATTTATTTTACAACTTTTAAAACAATTATGAGTTATATTAATATAATTCATTATTTTATTTTTCGAAAATGCATGATTTGACTTTTTCATTTCTTTTTATACTGAAGTAACTTACTTTACGTTCATTTATCATCACGTACTTATTTATTGAATTATTTCTTAATAATTCAATATTTTTAATTAAACATAATCAATATTTTATTTCAAAAATATTCTAGCAAAGCATATAAATTTTACTAAAATTTGTGTACACATTATTTTATAATTTCCATCATTTTCACTCATTTTATAAATTATTTACCAATGATTCATTATTCTTATTACTCTCATAGCTTAATAATTATTTCGAAAAATTCATTAGTTGACTTTGTTTTCGTTTTCATTGACTATAATTTAACTTCATATAAATTTACCTTTTTCAACATTTTTGCACAATTATCACTAATAATTCAATTAATTTTAATACACATAACAATAGAATTTCAATAAAATTTCAATAATTTCGATAAATTCCAATAAAATTTATTTATACATTATTTATTATTTACTATCATTTTTCACTAAAATAATCAATTATTTCACAATATTCACTATAAACATAATTGTTACAAAATCTTTAAAATTTCAAAATAAATTCCAATAATTCAATAAAAATTTATGGGCACCCTTTATCATCTCTATATTTAATTTAAGCTAACATATATTATTTTCATGTAAAAACTCATTCATTTTTCTATAGGAAGAAATTCAGCCACCTATAGGAAATCCACCTAAAAATCTTATTTCTTCCATTAAAGCTTTCCTTTCATCTTCTTACATGTCCCATTTTATTTACCCTAAACCAATTTTATCAATTAATAACTTTAACAATTTTTGACCTAATTACATAAATGGAATTAATTCAAAATAAAAGAAAAATCAAAAGATTTTGTAGTCACTTACATTTTTACCTTACTTAAGGGTGCCAAACATCTCTTTTTCTTTGCTCTACACTTGCAAGTTTTCCTTCCTCTTTCACAATCAACCATGGTCGGCTAACAAAACTCTCTATACCTTTTTTTTATCCTCAAATGCAGAATTTAAGCTCATAATTAGCTTTTACACCTCAAAATTTATAAGAAAATACTAAGAAATCAATTTAAATAATTAAAATTCTTAAGATTCAACTTACCCTTTTTTCTTTCCCTACTTGGTTTCTCCACTTTGTTTGCCCAAATCAAATAATATAAGCTATTTTAATGCTCTAAAGAGATGAAACTACAATTTCTAATTTGAAATTTATGAGAGATTTTGGGTGATTAAGAAGCAAGAGAGAGAGAGAGAAGATAGGGAAGTGGTTTCGGCCGAGAAAGGGAGAGGAGGGAGATGAGAAAATTTTTAGAGTTTTTTTCAAATTTTTGCCTCTTATATACTCCTCTAATGAGCTCAAAATTGAGCTAAACCAATGGCCTTAGCACATTTATTTCTTAAGGCCCATTTATGCCTCTTTAAATTCCATTCAAAATTCTCTCTCTTCCAGGAATCAAATCACTCCAAAAATCATTATATCACTCTTATCACTTCAAAAATAGCAAGCACATAAATTTTTGGCTCAATCGAAGTCCGTTATCGATCCGATTCAAATTTATCGGTCCAATTCGATAACTGTCGGTATCACCAAAAAATTCAATTCTCATCACTTAAATTTCTTCATAAAAATTTATGTAGGCATGCAAAATCTAACAATTTTCAGAGTTCATTTACTATTTTTAATTATTTGTACAAAATCAAGTCTTATTCCCTATTAGGGAAATTAACTCGCTACCTTTTTTGTATTTTTGATATTTGGAGGCCTATTTGATCTCAATTTCATTTTAAATTTTAACCACGGGCTCACCATGATCATTACTTTCCAATGGTCCAATAAAATATTTTTGACTTTCAGATATCTTTTCGAGCATGAAAAATACTATTCACCATTGAAAAGTACTGTTCACTGCTGATCTGGTGTTGAGGCCGTTACAATAATTCAAGTATCCTATAGCAAAAGTGAAGAAAACTACTCACACTTCATATTAAAAATCAAATAAAGTAAATAAAATTGATATAAACTCATAAAAGCAAGAAACTCCCTTGACAATTCTATAGCACTCAAAGCCTCCTTCTAAACTACAAGTGTTTGTATCTTATAAAATTAAACATAAGCTAATATAAAATAATGAAAGAAAATTCGTAACTAAAGTGCTCTCCTCCTGTTTTGATATCTTCAGCCCTTTTTATAGCCTCCTAGTAAAGCGTTTATGTAAGGACCCAAATTAGACTATTGAAATTTAAGGGCATTATCATTTTATTAATGTCTAATTAAGTTTAATTAGATGAATTATTATAAGTTAAGACATTTATAATTAATGTCTTTAAGTGAAGGAGGTTAAAATAAATATTTTATCATGTGTATAAATGGAAATAAAAATAATTAAGGGTGCATGTAATGGCCTAAATACTAGGTTAGTCAGAAATAGTACTTTTCCGACAGTAAATAGTGATATCAGGGTGAATAATACCTCCCTAAGTCAAAAAATATTTTATTAGAGTATTAGAAAGAGCAAGTTAGTTGGAGTCCAAAGATATAATATGGACTGAAAATGATGTCAAATGAACCATTAAAAATTAAAAATAAGGATAAAGTCACAGTTCCAATTAAGAGGATACTTGGGTTAACTGAGAGCTTATATAGAACTTTAAAAATAACAAATGATCTTTAAAAATTATCATATTTTTCAGATGTATATTAAATGTTATGTAGAATTATATGGTAATAAAAAATTAATATTACGATAACTTTGGAAATTGAAATATCGGATTGGTAAAAATGAACCAGACCGAAAAGTAGTCTCCAAATGACTCAAAAATATTTATAGAGTCTAATGAATATATTTTAAAAAATTTAAAAGTATTTTTAATGATATTTGACCTCAATAAATAAGAGAAAAATAATGATTTCGGTTTAAATAGTAACCGATCAACTACAATTTGACCAAAGTTTTAAAAATAGTAAATGATCTTCAAAAATTACAAAAATTTTTATTTAAGCCTTTTATGAGGTGTAGAATCATTTGGTGGAAAAAAAAATAATTTTATGGTAACATCAAAAATTTATTAATCGGACTGGTTAGACTGAATCGGACTCCGATTGAGCCAAAATTTTTTATGGAGGCTCAATATATTATTTTAAGAATTATGAAATTAATTTTGAGTGAAATTGAGCTTTGAAAGTAAAAAAAATAATTTATGGAGGCTTATTGAGTTTAATAGGGCAATTGGGCTTGAGTTAGTCCCAACCAAATTGGTTGGACCAGGCCCAGCCCAATTACCTAGCATATATAGCCTAAAATCTCTAGATCTCCTGAACCATCTTCAGTCTTTACGATCTCCTGCTCCTTTCCTCTTGGACGAAGGTTTTTCCTCCATTTTATCTTGATTTTCTCCTTTCCTTTGTTAAGTTCTCACTAAATCAAGCCTTTTTTAACTTAATTCCAGCTTCTCTATTAGCTCTTGAAAGTCTCAAAAGATCAGTCAAGCTGCTGAAAGTGCAAGAAATTAAGGGAGAAAGTGGATATGTCAAAAATTGAGGTAAGTAGAAATGAAGTTTTTAATTTAATTTAAAGGTTCAAATAGATGCTTTAGGATTTGTAGGTTAGATTTATGTGGTTTAATTGAATTAATGAAGCAAGAATTGATGAATTTTGGCCTTGGGAATTTCAGCCATAATAAGAAAATATTGAAGGAATTAAAGCTTTTAAAGGAGAAAATGGAGGAAGTAAGGACCAAAGTGTAAAGGAGATAAATTTGAGGTTAGTGGATATATTATCCCTCAATTTTCATATTTTTTGTATGAAAATTTGCTTATGTATATGTTTGATTGTGTGTAATTATGTATGAAAATTGAAATAATATGATATATGTGAAATTGTAGGCTTATATAGATGAATGAAATGCTTGTAGATAAAAAAATGAAAATAATTAGAATGTAAAGTTCATGTTGGCCGAATTACATGTGTGTGGGTGTGTGTGTTTATTTTGGTTAAATGGTGAAAATATTAGTATAAATTGAAAGTAGGTATAATTTTAATGTTATACTAATTTAGTTGGAATTTTTGGGATTAATTAGAATATTTTTAAGTTAAATTTTAAATTATGTTATAGTGAAAATATTGAATTTTAATGAGAAAGGTTTTATTTATTGCATAAATAGCCATACTATAAGCCAATTAATTAATTGGAGCACAAAGAAAATAAAAAGAATGGAAAAGGAAATAAAAGAATGATAAGTTTAGGGATAAAAATGAAATATTGCTAAATAATGAAAAAAATAATAAATAGTTTAAATGAATTAAGATTAAATTGAAACAAAATGATAAATAAAAAGAGAATTTATGCATGAAAATAAGTTCAGGGACCAAATTGAAATTTTACCAATGAGTAAGGAATTAATAATGTAAAGTGGATAATTGGTGGCAATTTTGTAAATAAAATAAAATGAAGGGTATTTTCATTATTTATGAGAATGTAATGGATTAATCAGTAATTTAACCATTTCAGGGACTAAACGAAAATTTTTAGGTAAATAATAACTTAATGGTATTAATTAGGTAAGTATGATGTTCTAGTAAATGATTGCAATAAGAGAATAAATTAAGTTAACTATATAGCGGAATTAATCAAATGATAGAATAAGAACCATAGTAATGTTAATTAAATACTTAAGGAAATGCAAATTTCAAGGGTAAATAATATAAATTTGTATATGGCATAAGTTATATAGAATAAGACAAATTGTTATATATGAAAACGTGAAAGACTTGAATTAAAATAAATTTGCAAGTAATTAGTGTGGTATTTAATTATGCATAAAGTGATTTGAATAAGTTATAGTGATTAAATGAATTAAAGAAACGAATAAGTATGGTAAATAATGAATGAATTAAAACGTGAATAATTAATAATAATAACATTAGAATTAGTATAGAAATAATGTGATAGATTTGGTAAAATGAGCATTTGGGATTACAATTTTTATAATACAAGTTAGTGAATTATAGATGAGAAGCATATAAACAAATAAAACTATAAATAATAATATTACACGAAAGATAGTATTAAATGAAATTAGTGTACAATATAATATATGTTTAATAATGTGTGTATTATATATGAATATGGTGAACTTTTAGTTAGGGCCGAATGGAAGGTAAGAGGAAAACTATAAAATCTTTAGTTATTTTAATGTAATTAAGCTTTATAATGATAGTACAGATGAGTATTAATTGAGAAATATTTTTGGAATAAATTTTAGTTAGGTATTAATTGAAAAATATGAAATTATGATGAACTACTGCATAATTTATTGATTAAATGGTGAATTATTACGAAATAATTCACAGACTGTGTAAAAAAACAGACTACAAATATAATATACTGATACAGTATTGACAAGTATTGAAAAGTACTATAAAGAATGAATAATTGAATAATAAAATGAAAAGTAAGTAAATATGTGCCTTTAGAAAGAGTCGGATAGTAAAACCTAGTTCAGGATATAATTGGCTGGCCATAGAGATAACTGTATCGTGGTGCAAGTCATGACGACTTGCTTTACTATGGTTGGATCGTTGATCTCCATAGTATATATCATACGTACTATCATACGTTCATATGTTTATGAGGAATGATTCTTGGAGGTCATTTCTCATTCTGTTGTGGTCCTGTGGGGTTCACGTCTAGCATATCCGATCTGAAAGTTTTCTACCGAGTCTATACTAGGGGTATAATGATAAGAAAATGTTAAAAGTGTAAAAAAAAGTTAAAATTGAAGTTTAAGATGAAAAAAGACTAAAATAAAAAGAGTTGAAAAGTTTAGGGGTAAAAAGGTAATTATCCTAAAAGATAAATTTAATAAGTAAAAGTGAGAAGGAAAGAATTAATAGGGGTAAAATGGTAATTCGGTCAACTAACTGTGTAAGAAATCAACTTTGTAAAGTTAGAAGACAAAAATGTAATTTTACATGAAAAGTCAAAATAAAGATTAATTGGTAATTTACAAGCCAATTAATAGATTAAAATGAGAAATTAAGAAATTAAAGGGCATTTTGGTAATTAAAGGTATAAAAAGGGTAAATTTCGAATAAATGAAAAGTTAAAGGACTAAATTGAAAAATTAAGTAAAGTTTTAAATTAAATTGAAAAATGGATTTTTAATAGTATATCATGCTTATTAAAATTTTTAAATGAATTTAAAATAAATGTTATGGTGTAGAGAAATACACATATGATGCCATATGTATATAAAGATATGTATGCATATGTATGCATGTATGATATGTATATGTAAGTATATATGTATATATTTGCATGTATGATATGTATATGTAAGTATATGATATGTATATGTATGCATGTATACAAATGTATATGTATGCATGTATGATATATATGTATCCAGGTATGATATGCTATGTATGCATGTACGAGATATATATGTATGTAAAGTATGAGGATGTATGTATGTATAGGTAGGTGAACATATGTATATGCTATGTATGTATGAACATCGAATGAATGTACGTATGAGTAAATTCATGTAAGTGTGTATGTGTGTTTTTGCAATTTATTATGGAAAGTTTGGAATACGTATCCACCACTGAGAGTTTCGATGTTCAACGCGTAGTTTGTTGACTGCGCGCAGGTTATGAAGACGATAGGATTTCATTGGCTGGTAAGGCAGGAGTAATCAAGTCCAAGAAAAGGAACAAGATATGAACTAGTTTTGGCATGTATATGTAGGTACGAAAAATATCGTTATTGTGCAAGTATATGTTTATAGTATAAGAAATTTATTTATTAATTATTAAGACACAGTCATGTGATTAATAATTATATTTTAAGTATGTATGTACATGTATGTTTATTGGTACTGTTAAAAAGATATTTACTGTTTCATGTATGGTGTGACATCCGATTACCGCTTATACTGTACGATGGTATAAGGGTGTTACAGTGCAATTGAAGTATAGAATATAAATGTGGGGCCAATTTGTTAATATGAAATTT
The DNA here is from genome assembly GCA_037975025.1 of Excoecaria agallocha. Classification (NCBI taxonomy): domain Eukaryota; kingdom Viridiplantae; phylum Streptophyta; class Magnoliopsida; order Malpighiales; family Euphorbiaceae; genus Excoecaria; species Excoecaria agallocha. The sequence continues at coordinate 5,842,198 of CM075815.1, forward strand.
TAAGGGTCAAATGTAAATAAGGAAAGAATTGAGTGGTTAATTTAAGAGAAGCATTTAATGGAGGGATCAATGTATAACATGCAAAAAGGTGAGAGGTTTAAGTGGGACATACAAAAAGTGAAAGGATTAAAAAGGGGATTTTATATGTCACTATATAAGCTAAATTTAAGATATGTGAGAGGAAGATTTTTTAGTGGAGAGGGGCAGATTTTCAAGTGAGAAAACATAGAATTTGGTTCTCTTTCTCATTCACTTTTTTTTATCTCTTAAAATATATCTAAGTGTTCTTAAATAAATCCTTGCATGTAGAATTAATCAAAAGCAATTAGTGTAAGCATTAAGGTAATTATATTAATTTGATAATTTGTCATCTTATTCTTATTTTTGTTGAGGATTGATTAAGTAAAATGTTGGAAATTCTTATTAAATGGATGAATTGTTGTGAAAGGAGAAGAAGAGGGGGAAAAAACAAAAGGAAAGGGAAAAGTGCAAGATTGAAGATAAAGGGGGATTTTCGGACAAGGTACGAGACTAGAAATTCTCATACTTGCATGTGGATAAAAGTAGTAGAAATATAATTTAAATGTCTTGTGTGATGAACAATTGAAAGAGAAGTGAATTTTAACAAGTGTTAATTAAGAGAAGGCACGAAGCCTTGTGAACTAGTGACGTTAATCTCAGCATAATTTGAGTTAGAGAACTTAATTTGAGATCATTATAATTTCTAAAGTTACATAAGATATGTACCTACAAATTTGTAGAAGGGACCTAGCATTGAATTTGCTTTTAAGTCACCCATATAATAAATTGAATTCTATGTGAGTTGTTGATTTCTGTTTTGGAATAAGTTGTGGTAAAAATGATGTATCTTTGTGTATATTGTTCAAAATACTATGAAGTTAATTTCTACAAAAAAAATAGACTTCAAAATCTACAATTTATATGAAAAAAACATAAATTGATTCTATTTCTAAGAATGCCAAAAGTTAACTTGAATCCAAAATAGTTGATGGCACTATCTTAAGAAACAATTCTTAGTATTTTTGCATTATCTTGAGATTTAGATATGAGAATTGGATAAGTCTAGTTGGGTTATAAAATAGACTCATATATCTACCTTTTCTATGAAGAAAGCAAAGTCTAAAAATGCCTCTAAACTTCACTTGAAAATTGGAATCTTGTGTTGCCTTCCCTAATGAACAGTCATTAGTAATTTTCATTTATCTTGAGTTTTGTAAGTGATATTGCAATGATTCTTGATGTTTCAGAAACTAAAAACACAGGGGAATAAAGTTGTAGAGATAATTTTTGCTGAAAATGTAGTTTTAAAGGTTTGAACTTAAAAACCAGTCACCGTCCTGTCACGACTCGAATAACTGTCACGATTCGTGATAGTGTGCCCTCTATCATGACTTGGAAAAATGACACGAGTAGTGACTCTCACCTATCCAAGTCGTGTTATCTATCCAAGATGACCCTCTTAAGCCTATAAATTGATACTAAAGCAATTTCAGACCTTCCTAAACACTTTTAAAGCATTGGAAGCATAAAAATAAAGGTTTTAAATAAGAATAACATGTGATATCCATGTACCAAAGTGTTATAAAGTCTATTTATCCTTTTTAAATAGTTATAGAGCATAACTTGATATAAAGACAACTCATAATGAGGGACATATATATTAACTTGATGATATCATAGTGTGACGTAATTGACATGATCAAAAGTAGAAATAAGTACATAGAAATTGTAAGCTAAGGTGAATTACTATTTACCATATGTACATGATAACATGAATATGATATGATGTGATGATTATATGTCATGCATATATGTTATTATGCCAAATGTTTAGTCACAAGGATAATGTGAAGCAAAATGTTGAAACATGATTAAATGATTGATAAAACATGATATTACTTGTTGAGTATGCAATGGAATTTCATTTTGAAATATTAGAAATGAAGCATATTATATGGAAAGTTTATAATCAGGTATGCACTATTACTTAATTGAAGTAACATGATTAATCATACGTGATGTCACCTGTTAGCATGTTAAAATACAAGTATATAGTGTTATAGACTCAATTTTAGAAATCTTGTTAAAATATATGATTACAATGTTATATGAGACTATTTATACAAGTGTATATACTAGAGAGGGTATATCTTGTCATGTGATTGTTACATGAGCAAATTGTATAAATTATTTTATGATTTGTGCATATACATTTATGCACTAGAGAATATATATTATTACATGATTATGTACAAGTACAAATGGTATAATATAAGTACAGTCTTGATATACAAAATAGTTACATGATTGAATAGGATTACAAGTACAGAATAGTAATACCCAATAGTGAGCATGTTCACAAGTTTACAGAAAGTTACACATGAGCATGTATATGATAACATGTTTAAGTATATGATCATGATGATATGTATATTCAAATACTAGTACTCGTATTGCTATATGAATACATGTACATACACTGGAGAATTGTGTATTATGATATGATCACATACATGTGCAAAGTGTATGATATAAGTACAAGCATGATATTTTAAATGAACTTGAAAACTGTATTGCCTACTACTAGAGTTTAACTGTGGATAGATAAGCGCCTATAGAGATATTATAGCTGCTATTGTTGACCCCGTTTGGATCTAAGTTATTGTTGATCCCGTTTGGATCATAAACAGCCCCGTTTGAATTGTTAGCTGACCCCGTTTGGGTCTGCTTGACCAGTCCCCTATTTTATTGGCCCCATTTGGGTCTATATTTTTAGTATCCTCAGATATCCCCTGTTTTGATACCCTCGAGTATCCCCTGTTCTCGTTATCCACTTTTAGAACTTAGGCAGGCTAAACTATAAGTACAATAAAGACAATAAAGTATAAAGTACAAAGCAAGTATTATATAAGAGTTAAGGATATTGCTTGATTACATGTTTGACATGATTTGCTTGTACTGTTTCATAAGTTTAAATAAATAGAGGTTACCAAGTAACACATGATATATGTATGTTATTTATAGTTGGTTCCAAAAGTTCGAAATTGCTTAAATGAGTTAAATGCATGAAGAATCCTCAGTCAGTATACAATATAAGCATGCTCAGTTAACTGTTAAACTTTTCAAATACTTTTATTGTTTACTATGTGAGGTTATTAGATTTGTCAAGATTTTCTATTCTATTAATTACATGTTAAATAAATGCGTATATATATATATATATATATATATATATATATATATATATATATATATATATATATATATATATATATATATATATATATATATATATATATATATATATATATAAAGCTTGCTGAGTGTGATTCAAATGATGCAATGGTAATATCAAAATGCTTTAAAAAGTTGAAAAATATGCAAGGTAAAGATGTAATAGTTCAATAATAATAGTAAGTAATTAAACGAATGAGAATGCATAAGTAATTAAACGAATGAGAATACATCTCATACATGGAATATATTATACATATGTATAAGGAATAGAAGTTATTTGAATACAGTACCATGTTTCTAAGATAGTTAAGTATATCAAAGTGATCACTAAGATCAAAATGTGGGAACTCATAAAGTATAGATAAAGTATATATAAATATTTGTAAATAAGTGATAGAAATATGGCATAGTTAATAAATGTTTGGCAATTGATATTGACACATGAATAATATAGTCATCAATATTTGACAACTAATAATTCAAAGTAATTGGTCAAGAGTAACATAACGAAATTCAGAAAGTAAGCTTGATGTATAGGATTCAAAGTATTGAACGAATATTGATAAAAGTATGTTAATGATAGAAACACATAATTCACAATGGCATGGAAATTATTACTAATCATTAATGTATAGAGGTCTAACTTATTAACTCAAAGTTCTATGGTTTTGAAACAGCTACACATTCAAGTTAGAATAGTAAGTCAATATGCTTATTCAAGAATAACATATATGAAACTGAAAAAAGGTAAACTTGATATATAAGATATTAAGTGATGCATGAATAATTGTTATTATGAGTAAGAAATCAATAAGCAAATAGAATAGTAACAAGAAATTCATATTGGTTATAAGTGTAACGAAAGATAGTATAGACTCGGAAGAGTGTTTTGAATATTGCTTTAATGATTGGTTTATTTGTTTGAAGATATGGAAGAGTGTTTTAAATATTGCTTTAATGATTGGTTTATTTATTTGAAGATATGTTTCTATACATTTGCATTTTGACGACCTTTAAAAGAGGTCGTCCTCATGTTTTATGTTCCCTACTAAGCTTTATAGCTTAGCACGGGTGTTTTATCCGTGTAGGTTGCAAGTAAGGATTTTTCTTGGGATGATATCTACAGCAGGATGGCCAACACAAGAGAGAGATTGAAAGTATAGTCTACTGTTGAGTGCATTTTGATTACAAGATTTTTATTTACTTTGACAAAGATGTGATGAATAGATGTAAATATTGTATTGTTTAAAGATACTCTTAAGTATGCAGTAAAGTGTTAATAGTGTAGTTTATATGTTAAATTTATGTTTGAAGTTTTAAAAAATATATATATTTCGATCATAATAACCTGACAAGCATGCTTAATGATACAGGATATAGTATTTACAGTTATGTATGGGATAAGGGTGTTCCAGTTTACGCCTCCTGTGACTTCCTATCTTGGAAGAATTCGTGTTTAGTTGAAATAGGAAGATTTTAATTACCTAATTAGTACATTTACTCGGGAGAGTGAATCTTGCACTCAGAAGAGTGACCTTGATGCTCGGGAGAGTGGCTTTTGTACTCGAGAGAGTGATTTTCTGTTGCAATTCACGTAACTTCACTTAGGTGAGTGCAAATTTCATTCTAGGGAGTGCCAAATCACTTGGCCAAGTGATTTATGGCTGCCTCCCACAAATGAAAGCCATAATTCTCCTTAATTTCAATTTTGCCCCTAACTTTCTTCTTTTTGCACTTTAGCCCATTTTCTTTTCAATTTGGCTCTAAAAAACACCAAAATAAATAATTAGATCTAAAAACACATAAACTAACTAATTAAACATAAAACCAACTAAATTAAGACTTACTTGACTCAATTAAATATATAAAAATACACTAAAAATATAGTATAATTCACACTTATTAGGATCCATGCACAGACTATTTAGACAAGACATTGAGTGGCTCCTATTTAGCCCAAATGATAGTATAAGATGTCCATAAGAGTTATATGGCATGGATTTTAAGTATTAGACTTAAAATAGTACAAACAGACCTTATATGATGACAGAGTGCATAGGGAAGTCCAATATGCGCATGATATGTGGAGTGGGCCTATTCAACTGTAACTTAAGCCCAAGTTTAATGGACTTCCATTAAATCTCTATAGCCCATTATATAAACTTGATCCTAGTCCAAGTAGTCTATATAAATACTACTTAATGGGAATTAGATTAATGTAATTAAAATACATAAGCTAAATCACCGAACACGTAGCTAAACTGGTAAGAGTCTCTATTAGCTTAATCAATGGTCTCGAGTTCGCGTCCTAAAAATATAGTTGTATTAGATACTTAGTGGTAGAGTTTTGTTGCTCTTATGGTCTTGCTCAGCTCGATTTGGAATTAGTCTAAGTATAATATGCCTTAAAAGTATCTCCCGTCTGTTGGTATTGGCTCACTTAGAATACTTCATGATTAAACCAAAAAAAACATAAGCTAAAATCTCTCAGCCTCATTTTTCTTGGTCTAGCAAAATTCCCCTCTAGTCTCAAGGGAATTATAGCAATTGCTAAAGACCATTCTTTTGGTTCTTTTTTCCCTAATTTGGTGTGGGGTACTGTATTCTGTATTTGGATGCTATGATTTGCGATAACTTGATACGTTGTTTATCAACTATACAAAACTTTTTAAGGTAAAAGGTAATTGCATGAACTTAAATAGATTTTTATAATTTTATATGACAAAATCATTCTTTCAATACAAAATTTTTTGTTTTACCTAATTAACCTAGCAGAGAGGGAATACAATATGGATGTGATCTCTAGAGTTAGATTTCGATTGTCAAATTGTTGTGCCCATGCTTTGAGTAAATAAGAAAGACAACAAATCTAGTTTTAGAAGCATTTATCTTGAATAGTTGGTTCATCAAATATGAATTCAAGTACGCCTTCAATTCTCAATTAATTTAGTTCTATAATTGTCTCACGGTTAATATGCAATCCGAAATTTATAGAATTAATTATATTAATTCTACCACAATTCAATATAAACATCCATTAACTTAAAAAAAAATATTGACATATAATAAAATTCATGTTAGTCAATGATTTATGAGAAACATTAAATGCAATTTTTTTAATGAAATGAGGAAATTCAATGTAAAAAATTAAAAATAAATATTAATGAAGTCTAAGAAGTAATTCAGATTAGGAAATTGATTAAAAGAAAATAGCCAATTGACCATTCAACCGTTGCATGAAACTTTCATACACATGTCCTTGTCCCTTGAATAAAATCCATTGACTTGGTGTTAAAAGAAGTTAGAAGGGTCTACAAGGCCAGAAGACTATACAACTCTTTGTACTTGTTCAATTAAAGCAACGAATAATGATAACATGTCAAGAAAATTTTGGGTTTCATTTAAAAAAAAATCTTTTTTTTTTTTCCTGTAAGCTATCAGCTGTATACATGGATTTTTTTTTTCCATAAAGGCTATATATTGGTGGGGTAAAAAAGTCCACCAATTTTTAAATATAATTTCAACTTTCTCTTTCCCATTCCTTAGACCCTTTAAAAAATATATTAATTTGTATATCATTTTTATTACAAAAAAAATGCATTAATTTATACTTCATTCCTTTCATAATTTTACATTTTCACATATTATATTTAAAAGACAAAATTTTCATGATTTTTTTATACCCATTCTAAATAAAAAATAATTAAATATTATTAAAATAATAAAAAATATGATTAATAACATAATATGAAAGTTTAAAACATTTAATAAAATAAATTTAAATTGAATTATCATAAAAAGGCTTACATGTTAATCATAATATAAAAAAGTGAGGATGTTTTATGGCGTGCATTTGATTTGGTATACAGGTTTACACACCGTCTGATTAGATAAAAAAAATAAAAAGATATTTATACTGATCTGGTACGTACACATTTACACAGAATTTTAATAAAAAAAATATTATATTTTAATACATATTAAAATGAAAAAATGGATTAAAATTATGAGACAGTATATTAATAATAAAATGATGAAAGTAATAATTTTAAAATCATTGGTTGAAGCAAGTCTTAGCTGTGATTACCATCTAATCATCCTTCGAAGATAATATTTTTATCCATATAATTTATGACAGAAAATCTGATAATGAAAAAGGAAAAAGGAAAAAGAATCTAATAATTTCTAGGGGCAACTATCAGATGTACTCAAATGTACTTTAAGAAAACTACAGGCCGAATCCAATTGGCAAGATACAATTACAAGTGAACTCGTTGGACAATCTCTGCATTTCTCCCTCTCGCTAATCTTCCCCGATCTCTCTATTTGCCGATCTCTCTAATTTTGATCTTGTACTGCTCATTTTTCTAGTAGATATACATATATATCCAGCTTTCGTTAATACGGTGAGGGAATTTGATTTGCGGGTTAAGTTGATCCGGAGGAGAAACGATGGCCGCACCACCAGCAAGGGCTCGGGCTGATTATGATCACTTGATTAAGCTTCTCTTGATTGGGGATAGCGGTTAGCAACTCTCATTTCTCGTCTCACCTATCTGGTTTTTGATTTTCTATTTCAATAATTTGGTTTTTTTTTTTTGATTTAGAATGTAATGCAGGGATGTTTTAGGGGTTTTTCTTTTCTCGTTGCTTCAGCAAATGGGTTGTTGTCAATTTTAAGTTTTGTTGAATGCCACATTTAAGAGCTTATTGTATAGACTGGTGTTTGGCTTTTCTTTTGAGCGTTAATGTGCTTTGGAACTGATATGGCATCTTTTTTTTAATTGGACGATGCGGATTCTGGAATGCATTTCATGGAAAGAAAGATTTGTTTACACCCATATAAACATGCTAGTTTAGTTTAAAGCTTTAAAGACTCTTCAGGATAGCTGCCAGTAGCATAAATGTTTTATCTATTATGAAATCTGCAACATGTGGTGCTTTACTGGATTTGAAGCAGCAGAAAAAATACTATGAGAGCTCCATTATCTGGATTGGCATTTCAATATTGGTTTTCATTTTTCAACTACTTGTGTTTAAAGATATATTTTTAGTCTAAAGGCCTTGCAGCTTCTTCTCATCCTTGTTAAAGAAATCTGATAATCTCGTGTTCCGATTTTTGCATAATGTGAGTAGATCGTGGTTTGAATTGAGTGATGTCAAAAATCTGATTTTTCTATGACATGAATAGAAAAATGTATTGATTCGTCAATCATTTGACCAAGTTTTAATAATGGAAGCATGATTCCTTGACACTACTCTTTTATACAAACCACAAAGCAGTCTATTTCAGTTTAGGGAAGTTTTAAATTGCCAAGTGCTAATGCTTGTTGGTCATGTTAGACACTTGTGATAATTTGACACAACTTATGCCTATGTGGCGTATTGGTCTCTGCAATTTTTCCCTGGAAAATTGCTTGCCATGTAAACTCATGGGTGGGATGTTAGCTAATCATGCTAGATTGAATGTTGGGCTAATCAAGCTTGTTTGAAAAATGTGCGTAGTGTGAAATCTTGGCTCAGCAATTCTGCACTGACTGAGCCTTAGTATCTCTGCTTATTTAATCTTGCCAAGGTCAATTAGATTATGTTTTGATTAAGAGAAAGGATTCATGATGGATTGTTTTCCACTAGGTCACTGAGCTTGGCCTAGTTTTGTGTTTGATCTTGGCACATCCTATAATGTTAGGCTTTGGGCTGAAGGTAAGAAGGAAGTTTAATCTCATAAATGAAATGTAGTTAATTTCCCAACAAAACCAAGGTTGAATAGCAATCCATGAGCCATATTCCAAGCTCATCTATGTTGTTAACTTATTAGGATTCAAAGATAGGATGATGCATGTTGAATAGCAAATTGACTAGATTATTTTCACAGTTTCATCATTCCGTCCTTGCCGTTTCTTCTCTATGACTGTAGGAGTTTAGATGAATATGTAAAATCTAATTGAATTTTGTGCTCTTTTACATGCCTTTTCATCTGATTTATTGTTTGCTCTTGTCTGTCTGATTGTGATTGTATGACATTTTATGCATTTATCTTTGCAGGTGTTGGGAAGAGTTGTCTGCTTCTGCGATTCTCTGATGGTTCATTTACAACCAGTTTCATTACCACTATTGGGTTTATATCTTCAGAACTTTGCTATATCTATTTTATAAAACATTTATAGTTTGTTTGTTTTTTTCTTTTTTTGCATTTAAATATTGAAAACAGGTCAGTTATATTAAGTATTAGGGTGTGTATATATAGAATTAGGTTAATACTGATTGCGCATTTCTCAAGTGATTTACCTGTAAATTTTTTTGATGGTTGAATTAGAATTTGCAATTTAATCTCATGGCATTTGAGTGCGGAAATGCTTCAAAAGCACTTTGGTGATGCAAATGAAGTCAGAAATGTGATGGTAGTTGAATCATTTAGCTAAGTCTATATCTGGTTTTAGGTATAATGATTTTACATAATGAATTCCAGAATCTAGCTGATCATACTGGAGTAGCTGCGATGCTGGCAAAAGATTAAAAAGCTTCATTTAAGTCATTCCTGATCTATTTTTCTCATCCTATTTTTTATTCCTTCAAACAGCATTGACTTTAAGATAAGAACTATTGAGCTTGATGGGAAGCGGATTAAACTGCAAATCTGGGATACAGCGGGTCAAGAACGTTTTTGAACTATCACAACAGGTTTGTGTTTTGACTTCTAGAAATTGGGTTTTGTTAATAAAATTTTTGGGTGGTTGTCTCGATGCTGCTCTTCGGACTGGCATTTGTAAGATTATATGGTGGAATGGATAGCACACTGCATGTCTTTGTGTATGTTTGTGTCTTGTGATTGCCCTGTTTTTGAATGTACTTAATGTAATGAATAATGAAACTGGATGACTTTAAATCTGGAAGCAAAATAAAAATTCTCAAAAAACAACACAGCAAAAAGAAGAAAAAATGAAGGGAAAATTGTAGAATCTAGTCTATGAGGATTACACCATCAGGTTTTATCAAATTGTCTGTTGCTTGTGCTAGTTATTTGTGTTAGGTAACATATAGCAGGTAGCTTGAAGTTAAGATGATTATAACACTTTGAATGCCATTTTTATCCTGAATTTGTTATTCCACTGCTTATGTACTTTATACTCCTTGCAGCTTATTACCGTGGAGCCATGGGGATTTTGCTAGTTTATGATGTTACTGATGAATCATCTTTCAACAGTAAGTTAACTTTTTATCTGTTATTGTCCAATTGAACTTGAAGAACTTTGTTGGATTTGCTACAATGATTTTGATTTCATTGCCATGTCTTTTGCTCTAGTCTTTCATCGTTTTTCTTTTTTTTATAGCCTGTGAAATCTATTCTTTGATTCTTTTTGTTTTTTTTGTTTTTTTCCATTTTTTTTTTCTCTTATCCTTTTTTTTTTTCTCTTATTTGAGATGGATGATGGAAAATATCTCTTTGAGCTTCTCCTTTGTTCTGTAAAACATTCTTCTATATTTAGGCTTTCATTTCTTGAATTCTTATCAATGTAGCTTCTTTGTGTTCAGATATTAGAAACTGGATTCGCAACATTGAACAGCATGCATCTGATAATGTCAACAAGATTCTGGTAGGAAACAAAGCTGACATGGACGAAAGCAAGAGGGTAGGTCTTGTATTTAATGCCGGGTAACATTGAGGTCATTTATTAGGCAGCAATCCAATTGTACTTGTGGTACTGTAACCGTGATGGCCATAAAATTGGGGTTGTTAAAATGGCATCCTGTTTTAATTCCTCCCTTTCTATGGTTGTTTTTGTGTTCTGTTATTTCCACTAATAATCAGGAAGATATTCTTGTTATTTCCACAGGCTGTGCCCACTTCCAAGGGTCAAGCTCTTGCTGATGAGTATGGTATCAAGTTCTT